>PPME03000023.1:0-113170 GCA_003706695.3 Limtongella incommunis
TCGCCAACGCTCGCCAACGCTCGCCAACGCTCGCCAACGCTCGCCAACGCTCGCCAACGCTCGCCAACGCTCGCCAACGCTCGCCAACGCTCGCCAACGCTCGCCAACGCTCGCCAACGCTCGCCAACGCTCGCCAACGCTCGCCAACGCTCGCCAACGCTCGCCAAACGCTCGCCAACCGAATAAACCACAATGTTATTTTAGCTATTTCGATATTCTTCTATTTGGGTGAGTCATGATCAACGAATTGATTTGGATCACCTCCAACATATTTTATTGGGGTGCTAGGTGACTTATTGACGGTTAGCTGGAAAACGTCATATCTCTGGTAACCTCCAGCCAAATCATGATACTGCTTGGGCTCAACACATTTGTTTAAATCGAATGTCGCATAAGCAATACCTTCAACATCATGTAAAAAATCGCCAATTTCATTCCCAGTGGGATCAACAAACATAGTGGCACCTTGGTTTAAGCTTTCGTATTCATCTGCGTTAGCAGGATCGTCAGCTATACAAAAGTCTTTGCAAGCTCGATCAAAGAAGTTTGAACAAAGAATTCCAAAACACTTGCCCTCAAAGCAATGCGCAGAGGCTCGGATCTTATTAGCCGCCACACTATCGAAAGTAGCACCATCGCCTGACCTCCGAGTGCGGAAACCAGGTGGCCACAATGAGATATGAATGTTTTCACCTTCACCAATCAAGGTGTACCTTGCAAGAGGATTTGTGTTTTCCCCACAGATCAAAGCTCCAATTTTGCCAATTTTGGTATCAATAGCCGTGATACCAGCACCATCGCCATTTGCCCAGCTAAGCTTTTCATAGTAAGTAGGCACCAATTTACGATGATGAGAAAGAATTTTCCCGTCATCACCAATCAGCACATAAGAGTTCCAAAGGCATCCAACGCTCACGCGAGATTTCTCGTTGAATCCCATACAAACGATGACTTTGAGTTCGGCGCAAATTTGCTGGAAACTACGAATCTCTGGACCATCGACATAAATTGATTCGTCGCAAAGTTTTTGGAACAAGTGATGATTGTCAATGGGTGCTTTGGCTGCGGACCACACTGGGTAAGCAGGAATGAAAACCTCTGGGAAAACAACAAGCTGTGCACCATTCGTGTGAGCTTCAGCAATCCAACGCAAAGCTTTTTCGACAGTAGCTGCCTTATCAAGAAAAACAGGGGCAATATGGCATGCCGCAACTTTGCTAATGGGTAAAGACATTGTAGATTAATAAACCTTTGTTTTTAGCCAAATGCTACCCAATGATGTTTGAAAGAAAAAAAAAACAGCAAGACGCTTTCTTTTATATTACTTCGGTACTACGCACTTTCCAAATACACAATATGAATTACACATGGCATGTACCGGTCACAGCCCCAAAGTGTCAATGAGGAGACGAAGCGTGCAATAGTCAGTCAAAAATCTCAGTCAAAAATCTCCTGATTAGTCCATAAAGCGCAAAGTTATGGGCTTACGATTAGTTAATCATGCCATAAATAGCAGCTTCACCCGAATAAATGACACAGTTTGGCTAATGAAATCCGATCTATATGCACCTTCCCATTTGGGAGGGTGGATAAAGAAACCCGACCTGCCACTGACCCAATTCGTTGTGGATAATGAATTCCGATCAGCGGGTGGACTGCTTTGGTCCGCAACTATGTGGATACTGATATCCGACAGTACATGACGAGGGCATTCAACGTCCTTGCTGCAGATTTACGATGACACAAGCAATCGGGCGATGCGTCTCTAAACAATTCTTTGATAAGCACCATTGACAAGAAATATCTCTTTTCTTGGAGAATTATAAATAGACAAGTTTTTGGACCTAAACTTGTAGAAGTCTTACCTAGTACAAAATAAAGATAGATAGCTCGACAATGTTCGAAGAAAAATTTGAAGAAAAGTCTGCTGTCGTGAACAATCTAACTATTAACTCAAATGAAGATATCGTCGGATCTTCTGAAGAAATGGTGTTAGAAATTGACAACCAAAAACTTCTTAGGAAGCTAGATTGGCGGCTGCTGCCACCGATCACATTGCTCTTTCTCTTATCATATATCGATAGAGGAAATATTGGAAATGCTAAAATCGAAGGTTTGACCGAGTCATTGAATATGGTTGGTAATCAATTCAATATAATTTTGATGGTTTTCTATGTCACATACTCCCCTTTCGAGCTTCCTTCCAACCTTATCATGGTCAGAGTTCCCCCTCATATTTGGCTTCCGGCAATGATGGTTGCATGGGGTTTAGTTATCACGTTCACTGGCTTGGTTCAAAGCTATCATGGGCTGATTGTTGCCAGATTATTTTTAGGCATCACTGAGGCTGGTATGTATCCTGGAGTTGCATACTATTTGACTCAATGGTATGCCAGGGACGAGCTCCAGCTTCGACAGGCCCTGTTCTATGCAGCTGCTACCCTTGCTGGTGCTTTTAGCGGTATTTTGGCGTACGGTATCGCTTTTATGGACGGAATAGCTGGTTTGGAAGGTTGGAGATGGATATTTATTCTTGAAGGTATCTTTACGGTTGTCGTCGCGTTGGCCTCTTACTTCTTTGTAATGGATTTTCCAGATACTGCCACATTCATCTCCGAAGAAGAAAGATTATTCATTTCCAAGAAACTCCACAGCGACGGTCGTACCCTCTCTGCACTAGTCTCCAGCGAAAATCGTGAGGAAATGATTGCTGTGTACAAAGCAAAATCAAAAAGTCAGTTCTGGGCAGCAGTCAAAGATTGGCAGTGCTATTGTCACGTATTAGTACATTGGTCAATTGTCACTAGTGCCTATGCATTGGCGTCATTCATGCCTACAATTATTAGAAGCATGGGTTACTCTGCAGCTAATGCTCAGCTCATGACAGTACCCCCATACGTGGCGGCGTGCATATGCGCTATCATAACTGCTTATTATGCAGACAAATATAATATACGCTCGCCTTTGGTGATGGGGTGTCATATTCTGATGATCACTGGATTGGTTATTGCTAGCGTCATTGATGTAAAAAAGCATCCAACTTCTGTCTATGGCGGTGTCTTTTTGACACAGGTGGCAGTCTCCACCGCGTTTCCAGGTATGATTTCGTGGATGGCTGTCAATTTGGACGGTCCTTACAAAAGAAGTACTGGCATGGCTATTCATATTGGAATTGGAAACTTGTCAGGTATTATAACGGTTAATCTTATTCGACCTCAGGATGCTCCACAGTATAAGTTTGGTTATGGAATTTTAATGATGTTCATCGGGGTTGGGTTCGTCATGAGTGCGATACTCAATTTTGCCTATTACCGTCTCAACAAACAAAAGAAGGCTGATCTGTTGGCAGGAAAATACGACCATTATACTCCACAGCAGCTCATTTCTATGGGCGATAGAAGTCCCTATTTCATGTATTCTCATTAGCAAATAAAATATATGTTTTGATGTCACAGTTCTTTCTTGAGGTCAGTTGTCCCAAGTTGGCCATTGAAGACCAGCTTTTTCAGCAAGAACTCGTAAGACCGCCATATTTCTTCGGCTAAATAAATTACTGGCTGTTGTTTCTTTGAGAGCCTCAATGCAGATATTGAAGTTTTTCACTGCTGTCATCTTGAGCTGAGGGTCTGGGGATTGAGATAAAAAAATATGCACAATCGCGGCAGTGCAGAAGCAATCAGGAGTTGCAAAATCGAGACATAAAAGCCCATAATTGCTACGGTATTCTTGAATAAGTTTACTGACAGCATTAGCGTTTACTCGACAAATACGCTGGTGAACGCCTTCCTTTTCAAGATCTTGAGGTGGCTGCTCATCACGCAGGCACAACCCACGATGTAACAACAGCTGGATGTGATGATATCTGAGATGAAAAATATAGACATGTGGCAAGAGTGGTTCTTTTTTGGCTCGAACTAACCGCATAAAGCTTGGTAAAGAGCGCTCAAATTCAATAAGCTCCAAATTGGCATTGTTCACAATCGCTTCAATTTCGGACTTTGGACAAGGATGAAAAGAGAGGTAGATCTGGTTCAAAGGCTCAGAACTAATCATATACAATTCAATCATGCAGACTGTCGTCGATAGTAACCTAGATTGAGATCCGTTCAGAACGTGGTCGGAATGAAGAGGATGGGTCCATTTAGAGTAATCATCAATGCAATCTTCGCTAGGTACCAGGCAAGTGATGTTATGTCTTTTAATAGCAACAGGCCGACCTAAAACATTGCTCATAATATGGTCAAGCAAATAGCAACCCCACCACACTACTCTTCTCACTTGGTCTTCATCGTCAGAGATATCGCCGTCCTCCGCCCAAGCCTCATCTAAAATATTGATACCTAATGAAAAGGCCATTCTGATAGACGATCCTGATGCTTCCCATGCCGCAGCATCCATGTCCATGTATAAATAGAAAATAGCCAGTACAGCACTGGCCTGAATTGTAGTCACAGATGGATATTCTCGTTCATATGATAGCAAAAGCTTTGCCACTTCTGCATATTTAACTCCCGCTGAGCCAGGGTCACTTGGATCAGTTCGAACCTCAGGTCTATCACTAAATCGAGATCCCACTGCCAATATTGCGGAAAGTAATGAAAGGCTATAAAATCTCGATGAGCGACCGGCATTCATGTCAGCCAGAAAAAGATTCTGGCATACGAGGTACAAAGAAGAGTTTTGAAAAGTCCAGAATAGATCGAGTAAGTGGTCTCGCAACTCTTCTGATATCACAAACTGCTTGTTAAGAAGAACTACAGCGTTCATTGTTTCCATTCTCCGTTCTAGTACTCGCTCAGGATTCATTATGTTGAGCTTTTCAGAAATGAATGAGATACAGGACCTGGGACCGTAGAATCTCAGGATACCGTCATCAGATTTGTTTAGTTTCGTAAAAGGATCAATATGGTCGATAACTGTAGGAGTGACGGAATTCCTAAGTCCATCACTATCTCTACTGCCAGTGCAGCCGGCCTCATAAGCTGCCACTTTGCTCTCCAAGATTTCAATTTTTCTATTGAGAGCAGCGACATGTTCTCGACTAATGGGCTTACGCTGATCGATTTCGAAAGAATATTTGCAAGCTTTCTGTTTTTGTTGGCAAGCGGAGCAATCAGGCTTGAGTCCGTCGCATTTACGTCTTATTTTTCGACACGAGTCACACGCAATCAATACTCTCTTTCTTTTCTGAGTATTCATTGTTTTCAGGAAAAAAGTAGCAACTTTTTTCACATTATCTTTCCCATAAGAGATCCCTTGTCAATTTTTGTGTCGGACTGATCAGTAGAAATAGTGCAGACCTTTTCACGAGGACAAATAGCCTGCTGGATTCGATCGCAATTTGAACGATCTCACTTCCACACCAAGTCGCACTTCTACACCAAGTCGTGACAACGGCAAGTGTGGGGGTGGCAATTATCACACTTTTCTAGTATGGAAATGAGTAGTAGGTTTACTTGATGGTAGTTAACCTATAATTGCAAGCTTTAGTATGAAATCGTCCAACGAACATGTAAAAGACAACTTTCCGCAATCATTTGTTACCATACATGTAACCATTACCATCAGGGGCGGTTACACCTCTTGACCAGCGCTTGTCCATTTGATTCTGAGTACCACATAGTAGCCTAACGAGTTATGAAGCCAAATGTAAACGCATGCTGCATATAAGCTATACTGTGCTTCCGCCTGGCGTTGCCGCCAGTTGCCCGGTTCGTAGGACATTACGAGCTAGTGAATGGGTAGATATACTTCGGACACGATCAAAAGATTGCAATCAAAACCTAAAATAAATAAGAACAATGCCATGACCGCATTACTTATGGAGGAACGTCATTTATTCGAAGTCATTTTCCACTCAACCCGTAAGCGACACAAGCTGTAGGTATTTTTTCCAAACTCTAATACACAACCTATTCTTTTTCACAATCTTCGCCCCCCCTTGCTAGTCTCTCCGTTCCATGCTCTGCATGGAAAACGGTCGGAAATACCCAGTTAGGGAGAGCGTTCTCTAATGCTTTTCCTGTTGGCTCGATGAGTAATTTGCAGGGCAAGCAAATGAAAGGATATCTGTTTTGAAAAAGAACTCAGCCAAATAATCAACATTAGCATAAATTAAAAAATCCCTCTAAGGCAAATTCGAGCAATGGGCAATCTGACTGCAGATACGTAAGTCTCTACCTGGTCAATTTCACTACTATGATCTCTAAATACCTCTCACATCAGGCCCCACACTCTGTTGGGAGCCTTCTTTTTGCATATTCTACTCATCCCTTTAGCAACGTAAGCATAAAAATTTGATTTTAGATGTCATCATCAACCATCAGTTATATATACACACTATAGCACATACTATTATTTTTTGTGCACTGTTTTCTATTAAGCCTGAAGATTGACTTTGTCTCAGAAATTCCCAAGACAGCAAGTCGATAATTTAGCAATCACGCCCCGTGCCGTGCGCTTCTGAACCGGCACGCCGCCCATGCCCGTCCAACATGCCTTAGACAAAATGCTTTTTCTTTCAGCGGTCAAGTTGCATTTTGTATGTTAGTTTATGTTAACTCCGGGCAGTTGTGGGTGGCCGAAGCCAGACAAACGTTGATGACAGTGATCGATAAAAACTGAGCCCCACTCTTCTATTCTGCTCTAACCTCGAGAGTACATATATTGGTCTGCAGTGTGCTCATCAGAAAAGTCAATACCAATCACAAACAGCAACTTACTTAGCCATTTCGCTGCTTGCATCAGTTATAGGAAATGAAATTTGCTTACAATCTTCAAACACTGAATTTTCCCCTCCTTCCAGGACGAACTTCAAAGCAACAATGCCAACTTCGAACTGGTTCACTGCTCAAGGGACTACTAACCGAGCACAACGCATTACTGCAAGGCACAGGAGAATAAAATATTACTGCATTGAAATATGGCAATGAACATTGATTGCCATTATTTCCTCTAGGGAAAATATAAATATGCTTTGAATTGACAATTTGGGGGTACATATGCTCAGAATCAAGATTTTACATTTTCAAACTAATCCTCTAAGTGCTGCGTGCTTATACCAAGCGGCAGCTTGCTCATCGGATCGGCGGGCGTTTCCCCCTTAAACCACCCAGATAGCGCACCCTAAACGAGGTAGAGTGGGGCCGACTGTTACCAGGCCGTTCCTGCAAAGTATCAACTCAATTCAACCACGCTGTCGATCGAATGTTTGCGGGGTTTCTATCAAAGCAATATAACGCGAGAGCTAACACAAACCTCTGTGCCTTGCTCCTTTTATTGCTTGCTCTAAGGCTGCGAAAAAGGTGTCTTTGCGCAACATGACCCTCCCAAAACCGCCCATCCACACTTACCAGTCAATATAATGCTAACAATGGTAACAGCAACCATATGGTTGTGATGTAGATATGCACATACTAGCGCAACTTGTTAGTTTCTTGTTGCTCTTATATTAGTCAGAAATAGCGTGCCTCTGCTAACGTTGTCAAGCAATCGATAGATGCCGTGTGTATATATTAAGCGGATGCGCTCTGTACTTCCCTTGTGCAGATGACAACAAGTCCATTTACTTGAATTAAGATGAGTTTTGGAGAACTTGATATTAAAGCTGTTAACACAATCAGATGCTTGGGCGTAAGTATTTTTGTTTTTCACAATTGCTCCAGCTCATTCTGATGAGTATTGCATCTTGTGTTCAAATAGCTCCATCAGTAGCCGATGCTCTTGCAATATTGCTTTCATTAGCATTAAGGATGGATGGCACATTGGTAGCAACCCACAGATTTCGTCATATGGGAGGCAAGACTACAGCGATCTTTGCATGAGCTGATTGCTGAGCGATTTAGCATCTATATAGTGTCTAACTAACCAAGGCTGATATTCCCACACATGCAAATGCCGGGCATCCAGGTGCCCCGATGGGCTTAGCTCCACTCGCACATATACTTTTTCAAAAGTATATGAACTTTAATCCAAAGAATCCAGAATGGTTCAACAGAGACAGATTTGTGCTCTCTAACGGCCATGCCTGTTGCCTGCAGTATTCTTTGCTTCATATGTACGGCTACGATTATTCAATTGAGGACTTAAAGAATTTTCGTAAAGTCAATTCCAAGACTCCTGGTCACCCAGAACGTGAACTTCCCGGTATTGAGGTTACTACTGGCCCTCTTGGCCAGGGAATTGCGAATGCTGTTGGTTTAGCTATTGCTCAAAAACAGATTGCTGCCACCTATGCCAAACCCGACTTTGAGCACTTATTTGACAATCACGTTTATTGTATATTTGGCGACGGTTGTATGATGGAAGGCGTTGCTTCTGAAGCAATGTCTCTTGCAGGACATCTTCAGCTCAATAACCTCATCGCATTTTATGATGACAACCACATCTCCATCGATGGTGATACCAAACTAGCGTTTACTGAAGATGTTTTGAAAAGACTCGAAGCATATGGTTGGAACGTACTTGCCGTAAAGGATGGCGACAATGATCTTCAGGGCATTGCCAACGCTATTGAAAATGGTCTATCTTGCAATGACAAACCAACTGTTATCAAAGTCACTACCACCATAGGTTTTGGCTCCAAGATAGCTGGTACTCACGCTGTTCATGGATCCCCATTGAAACCAGATGATGTGGCTCATGTTAAAAAGACGTTTGGTTTCAACCCGGAGTTATCATTTTATATCCCAGAAGATGTGCAAAGCTATTGCAATGAAAAAGCAGCTGCCGGTGCTGCTCTCGAAGCTAAATGGAATGCACTATTCTCTGAATACGCTTCCAAGTACCCAAAGGAAGGTAGCGAGCTCGATAGGCGCATTTCTAAAGAGCTTCCAAAAGGATGGGAAAAAGAGTTACCCACTTACACCACTGAGGATCCGGATATTGCAACAAGAAAACTTTCAGAGACGGTCCTTACCAAAATTCATCAAGTTTTGCCTGAACTTTTGGGAGGATCTGCTGATTTGACGGGCTCAAATTTGACCAGATGGAAAGATGCTGTCGACTTCCAACCTCCATCTACTGGCCTCGGAGATTACTCTGGTCGTTATATTAGGTATGGTGTACGTGAACACGGCATGAGCGCCATAATGAATGGTATTCATGCTTACGGTGGCTTCGTTCCCTACGGAGGTACTTTTTTGAACTTTGTTTCATATGCATCTGGAGCTGTTCGTCTTTCTGCACTCTCTCAGCAGCAAGTAATTTGGGTTGCTACTCATGACTCCATTGGACTAGGTGAAGATGGCCCTACTCACCAACCGATAGAGACTCTTGCTCACTTCAGAGCAACACCCAATCTTTCGGTTTGGAGGCCTGCTGATGGCAATGAGACTTCTGCTGCTTATTACTCTGCGCTCACCTCGAAGCACACACCGACTATTATTGCTCTTTCCAGACAGAACTTACCTCAGCTCGCTGGATCTTCTTTTGAAAAGGCATTGAAAGGTGCCTACACAGTTGTCGACGCTGAAAAAGCTGAAATTATTCTCATTTCTACTGGCTCAGAGGTCAGCATTTGTGTCGACGCCGTCAAAGTTCTGGCTGATCAAGGCATTAAAGCTTCTGTTGTTTCTATTCCTGACTGGTTCACCTTTGAAAAACAAAGCAAAGAGTACAAATTGTCAGTCCTTCCGGACGGTATTCCGATTCTTTCCGTTGAGGTATTATCGGGCATGGGATGGTCCAAGTGGTCTCATGCTCATTTCTCACTTGACGCCTTTGGAAAGTCAGGTCCTTACAAGAAAATATATGAGGCCTTCCACTTCACACCTGAGGGTATTTCCAAGAGAGCAATCAAGGTGGTTGAGTTTTACAAGGATACCAAACTGTTGTCCCCTATTAATCAAGACCTCGGGCTATAAGTAGCAAAATAGTTGATCAATGATTTACGGTTTTCGTCTCATATATCGTTTTTCTTGGAATGCTTGCTTCGGATGAACCTCTCCCCGTATAGGTAATCTCCGGTTTATAGACAATTGCCCATTTAGCTTCACCAGCAATCAACTTTAAGGATTTTTGATCCAAATACTGAACTTGAATATGCCAAAAATAAATTACTCTATTTATCGTCTATGCAGTGCACTCAGAGTTCACCATTGATCACTAAGTCTCTATTTCTGGATGGATATCTTTGTATTCAACCCTAAGTCTCGAGTCTTCATACAATTTATGTTTAGGGGTTTCCTCCGTATAGCAAAATTCAGACTCATCATCTGAGCCAATCATTTGGCCCATCAATATATCTTCAGCATGATGTGTGACAACAAAGTCTGGGATTCTTGAGCAAACCCTCTCTAGAATCTCTCTGGTGAACATATACATTTCACCTCTAGCCCAATAAAAATTGTAATCTAGAGCAATCGGACCAGCCATTTTGCAAGGTGAGTGATAAAGCAGTCGAGCCATCCTGTTGAGATCGGATTGCGAGACGATCACGTCATCGTCAAGTTTCACGTAAATATCTGATTTGTGCGGATCGACACAGAATAATTTGAGAGTCTCAATAAGTTTGACAGCAAGTAAATTGAAGCCATAATTTTCTTTCAGTCGGATGGTACAACCATCCATAGCTGTGTCTTTATCACAGACCTGCAGAGCCTTCTCCTGGACAGCAAAAATGTCCACTTTCGGTGAAGACAAGTTGCTTCTAAATGTAAAAACTGTCATGGATGGCTGCTGCTTTTCAATCAGCTCCTCTTCAGCCACCGCCAAGTCCAGTAGCTGACGGGGCTCCGGCATATACTCGCCTTCAGGCCTTGCATACTTCTGTTTGTATGTTGACACGTAATCTCCTACCAACATTACAGGCACCTCGAAATCATACACTGTTCCTTCCACCTTTGGAATGTTTACAGGATGGCCTTCAGACGACCATCTATCAGCAGGGTTAAGAGGTTTAGGAGGTGGCTCAGAATGTTGACTTCTTGAGCCATCGATAGATTCAGACCACGTTCGTGTTAAATGTTGTTTAGGTAACATGACAAGCAGAGCAACAGTTAGCAAAGTAACTAAAACAAGGCTTCGCAAGTTCAGTTTGTATAACATTTTAATGCACGGAGACTGAATTCTATGATGGCGTACAATCTATGACAAAAGTTAATCTCGAAATCATTGAAAGTTAGCGACATGCAGCCGATTGGCTCACCCGCCTCTGAAGTTGTGGGTGCAACTTAATTCAGTAAAGATCTATAATGTAGTCAGAGCATTCTCACGTTAAGGCGTGCGCTTAATGGTCAACTTGTTTAGGATATCATGCAAGGGCGACATGCTGGGATAAAATTAGTTTAAGACAAACCCGAAGCTGATAGAGAGGTTCGAATACCGGGCATATTTGGCGAACGAAATTTTGGGCACAGTCGCAAAACGATATTTTATAGCGTATTGCGCTAATTTTGAGCTTGATCGCAAAATGGTTTCACAACTAGTGGCTCACGCTACTGTGAGAAGCTAGATTGAACCAAATACAGCAGTAGTGGCATATTGGCCTGCAACAGAAGGGCGGCGCTCTGACGCTTCGGAATTTCTCCGCCGACCCAGAGAACCGAATGCGTATGGTAAACTACTCAACCCCTTGGCGATGGAGTACTACCGACAGCAACCGCTCCATGTGGTATTGTATGCACATCGTTCCATAAAAGAAATCATGTCGGGAATATCACATGAACCAAGTCTACGCATACAACAGGCTGTCACTCAATAGCGCAGACACTCATAGTTCGTCCACCTTTTAGTCAATCTTATTCTTCAATGATTCCTCCTTATTCATAGTGAAAATAGAAAAGAGAAGTCGAAAGACTTTGATGGGTAATCCAGCCGTACACATGGAGAAAAAGATCAACGCTTGCCGCAGAGCCGTGTGCCGGCATGCCGCATGCGCTGCAATGTATCAGCGGTAACTTTCGGTGCAATACCGAGAACTGTCCGACTTTGCTTGCAGATGGCAGCTGACTTGATTTTCCTCGACGGTCCAGAATTTCGGTGGTAATGTCAAGAGGATGACAGTGAAAGCATCGGGAAGCTTCAAACGACAGTGCGTCAAGGCACAAACAATCTTGAACAGTATTTTTGGGTAACTAGTTGAAGATAAACAAAGAGGTAAATCAGGGAAATAGTCCAAAGACAGCTTGCTATGTATTCCGCTGTGTAGATCGATCATTCAGCACCATCAAGGCAAATACCCTTCCATACTTCTGGAACTTGATTCTTGCTTCTTCAAATTAAGTTAACCTAACAGAACAGACATGCAGCTTCGTCTGCTGTCATAAATGCCACTGATCGACTTCAGCAAGGATTTCCTCGCGAATCGAACAAATGAACTGTAGATCATTGCAAATGTTTATTAACCAGTTAACCTTGAAGGTCATTTTCCACTTCTATTTTTTTGCTACCCAAAAACACCAAGCCAGCATTTCAAAACAGTCAACTATCCTTTATACCATGTTCTGTAGCAAAAGTTATTTTTCACTGAGAAACATGAAAAAATATTGCAAATTATCCTGAGTCAATTGAGAATCCTTGCCTCATGTAAATTGCAAAAGTGCTCCAATTAGGACTGCCATCAAACTACCAAGCGAGGTACTGACGCCTTTAAAACGCTCGCCAAAGAATAGAGAGCAACATGATGGGCATTATCTGAAGTTCAGCTAGCTCAGTTACTGGTCCAAAAAAATTGCAACACCTATCGTTCTCGTCTGGTCTCCCACGACAATACTGATCTAGGCCCTGAGATGCTTAAATAATTGGTTGATCGGACGGGAAACCTTGTTTCCATCTCGGTATGGTCGCAACTGTTAATTTCTATATTGTATTGTATATGTACATCAAGTTTGCACATTGCTCATTGGTTTTGAGATGAATTTGTAAGAAGGAGATATAATGAACTATAAACCATCCCCAGTGAAAGCTTCGAATTTTTTGAGATGAGAACTTGAGTCGGATTACAATTTCAATGATTAAAAGGACGTTGTATTGGTGTTTTTTTTTTCATTCGCTCGACGTCTTGCAAATGAAATTTAAACAAAAAGCCGCTACTTTAACAAATACTGTGAGAGGGCTTTGTGATGGTAAGCCGGGGAGAACCGAATTGAAAATGCAATTTCAGTCGTCCTTGATTAGTTGGTGGTTTTTATGTTATTGATGTATGCGCGATAAATAAAGATTCGTTGTTGTTACTGGTCTCATTTTCTTGAGTGTCAAGTAAGCATAAAGGTGCAAGAATGCGATATTCAATCAAGCCAACTGGGCCCCAAAACAGCACAGAGTTGTTTGATTGCTGAGATTCGTTTCACTCAATGAAGGTATGAAAAAGGGGAAAGCTTAGATAGGTTTTAAAAGTGATAGAGCATACAAATTCTATATTTTATTCATCTCTGTTGTCCTTGCCATCTAAATTATTGGAGATGAGTGGCATGTAATGGGACAAGTAGAATTGAAAGCGTTGAGATCAAATCATGACTGATAGGTTGTGGTTTCTATTAATTAAACCATGGATATTTGGGTGGGCCAAATGAAAAAAGTATTTTGCGGCATGAACTGTAAAAGCTTACCATTGGACAAAGATGGTTGAATTAAGGTTCTCCATTTCTGGTTATTGAAATCACATCTTGATAGGCTGTGTACTGAATTTCTTTTTCAATTGCAAGCTCGACAGAACCATTCTGAACTCCCCGGTTATTTTTGGGGCACTTTTGTGCCAAGAATTACTGCATAAATGTAAAGGGTCCATAGAGGAATCATTTATTGTGATAGTATATCAAGATGATTTGTAGGCAAATTCCAAGATTGAAGTCTCTGTTGAATTGAGACTTCAAACTTCTCATGAGTTATTTTGAGCAACATGTTTGAATAGTGCGATAATACTTACCATTGTTGTTTCCAAAGGTTGTTGCGGTTACAAAATTTAGGATGTGGATATTATGGTTTTACCAAAGTTCCCTGAACAAGGGCAGAGAAAGGGATCAAGGCGAAGAATCAGCAAGCACTGATGTTCGCGGCTGAAATATGCAGGGCTGTTTCAATTGGCTGATTCAATTGAGTTTTCAATAAGGATTATCAACTCAAGGGGCCAGGGTGCGTAAAAACGGCACTGCGATTCATCTCCGTTGATCTCTATTCAGAAATTGCGGAGAAAATGCCACCCAATCGCCTCAATTGGCTACAATGCAGAACATACTCGAATTGCAACAGGCCACTATGGCTGGAATGGAACCGCAAAGCACAATCGTCCGGGCATCTTACCCACTACTGTCATTATCTGGTATTTTCCGTGCTTTCCAGAACCTCTCGAAACCTGAAAGCACCTGGCAACGGGAAGAAATCGATCACGTGACATTTCTTCCAAAAACCTTCTCGATTCTTCTTCTCGATGCGATGGAACGTTCTGGTGTGGTCTTGTCCCAACCAAGCGAAAACTATTAAAGGAGGCCCGATCCCCCCGAAATGCTGTTCTCTATATACTTGAACTTTCAAAACTTTTACATACAAACACAATATGGCATCTGAATCATTTGAGTTCCAGGCCGAGATCTCTCAGTTGATGAGTTTGATCATTAACACGGTCTATTCAAACAAAGAAATTTTCCTCAGAGAGCTCATCTCTAACGCTTCCGACGCACTTGACAAGATTCGTTATGAGGCCCTCTCTGATCCAAAGAAGCTCGAGACTGAACCAGAACTCTTTATCCGAATCACCCCAAAGAAGGATCAAAAGATTCTGGAAATCAGAGACTCTGGTATCGGTATGACCAAGGCTGACTTGGTAAACAACTTGGGTACAATTGCCAAATCTGGTACCAAGTCTTTCCTTATGGAAGCCCTCTCCTCTGGTGCCGACATGTCCATGATTGGCCAGTTTGGTGTTGGTTTCTACTCTCTTTTCTTGGTTGCTGACTCTGTTCAAGTCATCTCCAAGCACAATGACGACGAACAGTACATTTGGGAGTCCTCCGCTGGCGGCAAGTTCACTGTCACTCTTGACGAGGTCAATGAGCGCATCTCTCGCGGTACCATCATCAGAATGTTTTTGAAGGAAGACCAGCTCGAGTACCTCGAGGAGAAGAGAATCAAGGATGTCGTCAAGAAGCACTCTGAGTTTGTCTCGTATCCAATTCAGCTCGTTGTCACCAAAGAGGTCGAGAAGGATGCTCCAGAAGAGGAGGAAACCAAGACTGAGGAGGGCGACGACAAGAAGCCAAAGATTGAGGAAGTCGACGAGGAAGACAAGCCCAAGGAGAAAAAGAAAATCAAGGAGGTTGTCACTGAAAACGAAGAGCTCAACAAGGTCAAGCCTCTCTGGACTCGCAACCCATCTGAGATTACCAAGGAGGAATACGCCGCCTTTTACAAGTCAATCTCGAACGACTGGGAGGACCACTTGGCTGTCAAGCACTTCTCCGTCGAAGGTCAGCTCGAGTTCAAGGCTATTCTCTTTGTTCCAGCTCGCGCTCCATTCGACCTCTTTGAGTCCAAGAAGAAGAAGACCAACATTAAGCTCTATGTCAGACGTGTCTTTATCACTGATGACGCTGAGGAGCTGATCCCAGAATGGCTCGGCTTCATCAAGGGTGTTGTCGACTCTGAAGAACTCCCACTCAACTTGTCGCGTGAAATGCTCCAGCAAAACAAGATTCTCAAGGTTATCCGCAAGAACATTATCAAGAAGGTTATTGAAATGTTCAACGAAATTGCTGAGGACCGTGAGCAGTTTGACAAGTTTTACACAGCCTTTGGCAAGAACATCAAGCTCGGTATCCACGAGGACTCCAACAACCGTGCTGCCCTGGCCAAGCTTCTCAGATACAACTCCACCAAGTCTACCGAGGAGCTGACGTCGTTGACTGACTACATTACCCGTATGCCAGAGCACCAGAAGAACATTTACTACATTACTGGTGAGTCCATCAAGGCCGTTGAGAAGTCGCCTTTCCTCGACGCACTCAAGGCCAAGAACTTTGAGGTCTTGTTTTTGGTTGACCCAATTGACGAGTACGCCATGACCCAACTCAAGGAGTTTGAGGACAAGAAGCTCGTCAATATTACCAAGGACTTTGAGCTCGAAGAAACTGAAGAGGAGAAGAAGCAGAGAGAGGAGGAGGTCAAGGAGTACGAAGGCCTCACCAAGGCTCTCAAGGAGATTTTGGGCGACCAGGTCGAGAAGGTTGAGGTTTCTCACAAGCTCTTGGATGCTCCAGCTGCCATCCGTACTGGTGAGTTTGGCTGGTCCGCCAACATGGAGCGTATCATGAAGGCTCAGGCTTTGCGTGACACCACCATGTCTTCCTACATGGCGTCCAAGAAGACGTTTGAAATTTCGCCAAAGTCTCCAATTATCAAGGAGCTCAAGAAGAAGGTTGAAGCTGATGGCACCTCTGACAGAACCGTCAAGGACTTGACGACCCTTTTGTACGAGACTGCTTTGTTGACTTCTGGTTTCTCTTTGGATGAGCCAAACTCTTTTGCTACCAGAATTAACAGACTCATCTCTCTCGGTCTCAATATCGACGAGGCTGAGGCTGCCCCAGCTGTTGAACCAGCTGCCGCCGAAGAAACAGTTGAGTCGCAGATGGAGGAGATTGACTAAACTAGTTGAAAAATGTAATTATGGGAATTGCCAGTTTTTTAATTTATATTTAGATATTACTGGCTTATAAATTATAAAATTATACGTTCAAACATTAGCAAGTGCATGATTTAGCAGTGTAACTCGAGTATGCTAACTGGTCCAGACATCTTCTGCTTATCATAATCCTTTCAGAGTGAATACCTGCAAAATCAAATCTGCTAAGAGAGAAGAATGTGAGTTTAGCTAAATTATTAATATATT
Organism: Limtongella incommunis; assembly: GCA_003706695.3. NCBI lineage: Eukaryota > Fungi > Ascomycota > Dipodascomycetes > Dipodascales > Trichomonascaceae > Limtongella > Limtongella incommunis. Next base: position 16,823 of record PPME03000023.1, read on the forward strand.
TCTCGAACAAAGTTCTAGGTGGTGTCTGTCATTAGCTGTTTGGCCTCTATGATACCTATATAAAGGACCCAGAGTTCCTTTACAAATATGAAATAGGGAGAGACAGAAAGAGAGCAATGTAAATAATGAGGTGTAGATATTACACCAATAGACATTGTAGGCCTTGATTCGCAAAGAAAATGTGTTTGATCAATGAGCGAGCCACCTTCGTTTGGGGTTATAGAGTGTCACTACAGAATCAAACAATTTATGAACTTTCAAAATAAGACAAGTTTGATTTTCGGGGGAACTATCAATCATCCTATCAACTTCTCTCATACATACATAATAAAAATTTCAAAATACAAATAATTTACGAGTCAAATACCTATTTTCCAACGCGCCAGCACACTCCATCCGCTCAGTCAGCAGATAGCAAATGGTCCTCCTGTTCTATTTGATCAGGGGATTTTAATGTTGTGCTGAAAAATGCAGAAGCCAGTGCAAAAACTCCTCCAAACCTAAAGACCCATGCAATGCTATACGCTTCATCGTTTGAATTAAAAATAGCAAACAAAAGAGACGACAACAAGGATGAAATAACCTGAGGAAACGCAATGAAAATATTGTGAATCCCCAAAACTTTACCAGGCTCATACTCAAAATTTATCCGTCTATCAACAGCCTTTTTAAGCCGAATTCTTGACAATTCTTCAGAAATCAATGTAAATGGAGCCCACAAGGCAAGTGCCCATGGAACACCGAGTACAGAAATGAGAACAATCGCCTTTGTAGATGTGTCAACCATCCACGTTCCAACCATACAAAATGCAAATAAAAGATGAGAATACATCCACATATTTGCAACTGTTGGTTCTAGATACCTAGAGAAAGCATGTTTTGACTCCTTTGCGAAAACATTTGGCAGCGCTTCTTGGTGACCCGACTCGAGCATTGAGTCGGGAATGTCGGCAAGATCTTCATCAACATAATCTGGCTTTACAATAAATGGCAGTGCCGAATTTGCAATTAGTGATACCACTGAAAATGAGAGAAAGGCAACAGTGCCTCTGCGAATGGATTCATCCGATAGTAACTGCAGACTGTTCTCATCATTCAAATCATAGTGGGGATTGGCGGCCAGGAATTCACGACGATAGATTGAACCAACATAGGTAGTGGTGTAAAACATTACCGGAAAATAACCAATCCAGGCAAAAAATTGAATTTTGCACACACGTTTGCATTGAGGCGACAGCCGTTGAAATGAAAGACGGGTGTCGTCGAAAAGCTCTCGCAATTTGTGGCTAAACCCTGACGAGGTGCGGGCCTTCAAGGCGCGCTCGGCATCATCAGCCATAATTCTGGGGTCTAAATTCGGATCTCGCTCCTTGACATAAAGACAGGCAGGGATAACAGTGAATACTAACGCCCAGCAGGCAGCGCTTGACAAAGCTTTGAACTGGTTCTCGCCCAGCCATGGACAATAAGCTGGCAAGTCGATAGCTCCCAAAGCATATCCAATTACATGACCAATGCCAGTCATTCTAGCCGCCCAGGCATTCGCTATCTGTTGCTGGTGTGTAGGTACATTATCAACAATGAATGCTCTGCATCCTGCAGTGATCACAGCGATCGAGAAATCCAATGAATAGACAAAGAAAACAGCCAATGGGATCGTCCTTTTCTTTAACTCTTGCTGAGAGATATCAGGAGAGGAAAAATAAGCCACAATATCTTTAGAGTATGAAAGGATCAACAGCGAGGCGATAATCAAAACTGCCCCGCCCCAAAGAAAAGGACGTCGTCTTCCATACGACAGCCTACACCTATCGGACCACAATCCCATCAACGGCTGACCAATTGTGCCTGACATTGGCCCGGCAATCCAAACCAGCGACATTAATGATTTGGACATGCCTAGTGAAAGTAAATAGGGAGTTCCGTTGGAGAATTCAGCACACCAGGAGAGCTGAAGGCCTCCAATAATAATGTTCAACGCCAATAAATATAGGAACGGTCTGGTTGGATTTGCAAGGTTCTTGGCAACATCTGTTGGAGAAACAGGAGCCGCCGAGTAGCGTGCGTCACGAGCCATTATTGATACCAGACGATCCAATCAATGTGATATCCTCTCAGCCTTGAATTGTATATGGTTTTGGTTTTTTTTTGCAGACAAACTGGCAAAAAGTTTGTGTGCTATCGATAAGCCTTGCTTGAGGCTTGCAATCTCAACGGCGGAATGTGCAGTCTATGAGTAATACGTCAGGTGGTGGTGCCTAGTTAGGTTATTGACTAAACCCGTGAACACCAACAATCGAGTCAATGAGTATATATTCGTTAATAAAATGATAAATGGAGATTCTGTTGCGGATAGTATTTTGAGGTAGTTCCCACCCAAAGGCAGCTTCCGCTCTATTCTGTAGTGGCGAAGACAACGTCACCCTGCGTCCCAATGCTGAGCGGGCGAGAACAATGGTCGCGAGTGAAAAATTAGTAGCAGTCAATAAACGGAACACCATGAGATTTAGTACAAATAGATAAAGTCAATATCTCTTGCTCGTACACCTTAGATGGCCTTGTTTCATTGACGGGGGCATGTTAAAATGTCACAAACGGGGCAACTGTTCACGTAAATTGCACGCATGATACAGAGGGCACTTCCATCCCATAGCATGTTTGAAAGCTAACTTGAGCTTTTGAAGCTTGACTTCAGCTTGAGCTTTTGAAACTTGATTTTACTTGACAATGAATAAGCTCTGCATAGCCCTTGTGCGCACTCGCGAATATGACAATCAGCCAAGACAAGGATCTCAAACGGCCAACGTTTAGCAGACGTGGAAATTGCGCTGCAACAGAAATTTATGTACTTTATAGCGGTCAGGAAATTTGCTCTGGAAATTTCTTTGGCCTTCAAACCTCATATTCCTCATTCTCTGTCCCCTGCCAGTGGTCCAACCCTGGAGGCTGGCCAAATATGTTGCCGGCCGGCCGCCCTGCACCTGTGTCATCGGGAGGTGCTCGCCCAAGGAGCGGCGAATCAGACGCATGACATGATTTCTCAATGAAACTCACCAGCCCCTCTCGATTGACAACAAGACGCTTCATAGCCCCATTTGCTTTTAGCATAAGTATCGCTTGGCAGTCGTCCTTTCCGTTCTCCAGCGTTGGCCCACGTCATCGACCGTGTCGCTGCTTCGGTAAAGCGTTGCCTCCTCCCAACCTTTGCCTCTAGAGGCTGTGTCGCTGAGAAAACCGACAACGGAATTCAAAACACCCTTAGTTACTCCACTCTCCAATCTCCTCCCTCTCCGCCCGCCAAAAATCGTCGTCGTTTCTTTGCAAGAGAGCAACAAAAATTGCTAGTGGACTTTGGACATTCTGACACACAAAGAATAAGCTACGATGAGTCCTCAATACTCTTCATTGGACAAGGCTGTGAAGGGTGCTACAAAGATTAAAGTAAGTATGCGTGATGCGTCATTGTGCGCAACTGCGTACCGCGCTCACATCAGTGGAACCAGCTGTTTGACGCTCAAATTGATGCTCCATCGACCAATTGGCCGGACAGCTGCGTCACTATTGTTTGAAGTTGCCGCTCTTGATACTCCATCACTCGCTGTGCTTTGAAATTGTCCGGCATTTGCCTCAGTGCCATGTTGGCAATTTCTTTGCTAAGCGGATTGTTGTTCATTTTGGAACCGGTTGTCTGGAGTAGCTATAAGCGGTCGTTTCAACCTTGTGAAAGTTGGTTCATTTGCCGTGGATAAATTGTTTCCATGGTGTTTCCATGGTGCATGCTGTTCCACATGCGAAGAGGCAATTGCCACCGTCAACAGGTTCTCTTGGTTATTAAGTCACCATCATTGGTGAGATACTTGCATTTCAACCTGCTTACAAAAATTCATATGGATTTGTGTTGAGCGTGTATCTCCCCGCACGTTACTGGCCAGTTCTCCAACTGATTGAACCTGCGACATTGCAATTGGCTCGCATACGAGCATTCGTTTGTCCTTACTAACCTAGAATGCTGCCCCAAAGTCGAAATACATCGAACCTCTTGTCCAAACCACTTTCAGAAATGACCCTGCATTCGAAACAGTGATGAGATCTCTTTGTGACCGAGTCGCTGATTCCGCATACACCATCTCTTTCAAAGCTTTGCTTGTTATTCATTTAATGATGAGGGATGGTTCAAAAAATGTTGTTCTTGAGTATCTGTCTAGGGACCCCTCTGTTCTAGACTCGGGCGTCTCTTCAACTCTCAGTGGTGGGAATACTATTGCGTTCATGAGCAAATACTCGCAGTATCTCAAGTGCCGTGCGCGTGAATACAAACACCATCAAATTGATTATGTCAGAGCCAAGTCAAAAGGAGGAACTCGCCTCAAAACGCTCAGCGTTGAAGACGGCCTCCTTGATGAGTTGGATTCTGTCCTTAATCAGACCTCCGCTTTGTTGAAATGCCGCTTTCACGAAGAAGATATCAACAACACAATCATGCTGACTGCCGTCCGCTTTTTAATTAACGACGCGTTGGCGCTTTACACTGTCTTGAACGAGGGTGTGATGAATATGCTCGGTGCTTTACTTGCAATGAGCAGACCAAATGCAAAGCATTCGCTGCATATTTATGAAGAATTCATCCGAGTGACACAGCATGTTGTTTCATTTCTCAAGGTGGCAAGAAGATTGGAATCTCAAACAATGTTGCATGTTCCAAATATCAAGCATGCCGAAACCAGCCTAATGCAAAAGCTGGAAGAGTATGTGAACGATCCAGACTTTGATAAGAACCGGAGAGACTATCTTGCTGAGAGGAGCGGCAAGAAAGCAGAGCCGTCTGAATCTTCAAAGCAGACTCAGTCTACTACATCTGTTCCTCAAGCACAAGTGCAAACACAAGTGCAAGCACAACAAAACCCTACTGTGAACGGCACCAATAATGCAAATCTTATGGATCTACTCGATGGGGTCAATAATCAGCCAATGGCAAACAATCCAAATTCTTGGCAGCAGCAACAGTTTGTCGGCGGACCGCCAATGCAGGAACAGATGACTGGTACAAATCCCTTCAGAATGACAATGATGCCTACAGGGCCCGTCATGACTGAAAACACAAATCCATTTTTACAGCAGCAGGCTGCCACTGGGCAACAGCAGGTACTTCAAAATCAGATTTTGCAACAACAAGCGCTACAATTGCAACAACAACAGCAATTACAGCAGATGCAACAAATGCAAGCAATGCAAATGCAACAACAACAACAACAACAACAGCAGCCTTTCTCAATACCTCAGCCAATCGCACAGATGGGACAGGTTGGCCAAATTAACCAACCCATTGGCCAAGCTACTGGTCAGCCCATCAATCAAATGAACCCCGGACTCAATCAAATGGGACAAATGACCCAGCCTCTTCCACAAGCAGGTCAAATTGGCCCGGTAGGTCAGATGAACCAAGGTGTCCAAGTCGGTCAAGGAGTGCCCAACCAGCCAATGCAAATTCAAACGACAGGAATCAACCGCTTCAATTCTCTGTATCAAAATGGTTCTTTATCGAGCAGCGGATCGAGCCTTCTTTCTCGCTCAAATACGAATCCATTTGCACGCGAGGTTCCAAGATCTACTCCACTAACTGCTCAAACGACTGGCGGAAATCCATTTCGACATTCAATGTATACTAGTGATAGCCAACCAACCTTATTTGGCGTACCACAGCAAACAGCATGGCAACAACCTCCCCAACAACAGCCACAGCATCTTTAGATCGATAATTGATAATTAGATGAAAAGACATAACAAAAATGATTATTTAATATATTACATTCGATAGTGTGCTTGCAATTTGTGAGTACCAGACCCTAAATGCAATTTAGACATTGAACTGTACCTCGGTTGATGCTGCAGTAACAGCATACAATTCTACCACAGTTTCCGCACTGACTGGAATAGTAAGCGTCCTGTTCTATTTGAGAGTCGCAGTCTTGACATGTTTGGGTCTCAACATCCAGTATATTGGAAATTGGTTGTTGACTTTCGCCATTTAGTAACTTCATTGTTTGGTGCCAAATGTGTGAGTTGAGTGGTTTCAAAATGGGCCGTTTAGAAGAAAGGTCGTCAAAATGACTCTCAACGGAGAGTTTCCGTTTGAGCATCGCGAAAGTACCTGAGCGCGAAGGAAGTTAACTTAGTTAAGTTAACGTTCAAGTGAACGAAATGGTCTGAAGCCCTGCCACGAGAGTTTTATCCAAAAGCTACACGGAATGCAAATCTCTGGTGAGAAAACTAGAATGCCAGAGTGTAGACTCTATAAGGATCAATTCTCACCAGCAAAAGGTATCAAGTTCACAATATTGTTATCTATGACACACTACGCACAGCAGACTGCAGATACACCAGTCAGCCCTTAGCTCACCCAAATGAGATAACCAAATATGTTTCTTCGAGATCGTAGCGGTTTCACGCGCCTTAATTAAGAGACGTGAATTTCTAAATTCCTCTATGCGGTAAAGCCGCAACAGAGCACTGGCTAGTGACTATCGTAATACGGACGGACTGCTGCCAACGCGGTCTACCAACAACAATGACATGCGATGCGCTGAAAAGAAGCACTTACTGATATGTAGACTGCTAGCGAAACTTGATAATGTGTTTTTATGTCACTGATTGGAGCGCAATCGTCGTATATTCGGCCACCAGGCGAGTTCTCTAAATAGGAAGTGGCGGCATTCTGGGAATAACCAATTATGTAAAAATTTTGGTCAACTATAGTCTACTTCTCAGTGGTTGCTTACTCATCACACTCACTCGTGCCACTAAATTGCTGATAAATTAAACAAAGGAACAGCTATATACTCGAACGTCTTTTGGAGCATTGAAACAATATATTTATCGCCTCTATTTTGGAGTAATATCATTGTAAGTAGACACTAACTTTCGAATGTGGCCAACTAGCAGATTTCCTGCTATCAAGACTGATTACGCCATAGCTGAGTCATGATATGCTAAGAGTACAAAAAACAAACAAATTTCTGTTAGTGACTTTCTGGGCCGCCGTGTGGAGAGTGGAAGACCCGGTGCAAACTCCGATGCCGTCCCGCTAATCAATATAAAACGCAGTTGGCTCTCTTCGTGTAATTGTCACCGCTGACACATCTTCATGAAGTATAGACTGTGAACCAGTGTACTAACTCAGCTGCTTTTAACAAACCATCGCTATGTCCACTGATTATCAACCATGGGGATCTGTGGACAATAAACCTGTCAAAACAATAATAGACCCCTCCATCGGGGTTCAAGAGGCTAGTCGAAAGGCTGACGCGAGCCTCTCTCAACAAAGCCGTCCAAATCAACAAAATTCTCAAAGAATTATAACAGTGAATGGCCCCAGTGTTCCGAGCTATAATGAGGATCATCACTCTCCCACGTCAGCTGCAGCAGCGGCGGCAGTTTCGTCAGAGGTGGCAAGATATGCGTCCCGACCGTTGGCCACAACTAAACGAGCGGAGCAAAACCGACAAGCACAGCGCGCGTTTCGACAACGCAAAGAGAAGTATATTAATGAACTTGAATCGCGGTGCCGAGATTTGGAGAAACTCCAGGTGATGAACGAGGGCCTTCGCAAGGAAAATCTTGAGCTGCGCGACTATATTATGGCACTCCAGGCAAAATTAATCGAAGTTGGTGAAAGGGCTGGCTTGCCGGTACCACCTGGGGTCAAGGGAACCGACTCGAGTTCCACGATTGACACTGAACCTGTCAAAGCCACCGAAGTGTCTGGTGGCACGAGTGTTAGTGAGAGTAGTTAAAGCAAAATATCATTTTTGCGTCACTATGTAGAGTAAGGGAATTGGTCTGGAAATTGAGCTCTCTAGTTATGGATGGGCGCATGCTTTCAGTGAATTTGTAAATTATTGACAGGCGAAGAGCACACAAACTGGTTCATTCGTGAGACACTAGGCGATAGTAATGATTAGGGTGACCATCGGATATATGATTACGGTGGTCATCTCTAGTGTATCTTTCCAACGGTTATTGTCGCCTAGATTTCATGGAAGTATTCTGTCAATTACCATCCTCCTATCCGTAGCCTGTGGTTATGAAGGATAGACCCATACCTGGTCATTACCTGGCTACTGAGTAAAATTGTGCGCACTAGTAATGCCTCATATCTTTGACGCGGAGTCTAGCGCCTATTTCTGTCTCGCCAGCCTGGTGCTTAGAAAACAGCAGCTGATAGCAATATTTGAAGACCAGAATATTTTAGAAAACAGCGTATCAGGGGCACTGCTTTCCACTTATTGTGATTGTGGGTCTTTATCTGCCAAGCAATCAAAAAACCACTCAAAGTCAGGCGTTTGATCACGAGAGTTGCTATCGTCGAAGCCATGCTCAGCTCTGGTACAAATTGAGACCTGATAGCTTCCTGTTGACTTCAAACACGCTCATTTTCTGAAAATGTCCGCTATCGTCACGAAATTCGCAACTAAATATGTTTCTCGACAGGTACAGAGCCGACTTGTGCCTGAAAATGCGCTTTATGCGGAGGTTGTAGAAATACGACCAAACGGAAAGGAAAAGAAACGAAGAATAAAACGGCCGATTCCAGAGGGAGTAAGTGACAAGGACGGCAAGATTCTCCAGAAATGCAGAAAGAAGGCATATCGATTGGAATCTTTGTTCAGTATCATCAGATTTGACGTAGGCTGGACAGTAATCATTGGTATTATTCCATTTGTTGGTCCTGCGATCAATCTATGGCTTGGAATCAATCTGATCAAGCTGGCGTGTCAAATTGAAGGTGGATTGCCCAACGTAATTCAATCCCAAATGTATTTTAATGCGACCGTCGATTTTGTAGTTACTTTGATTCCAATTGTTGGCGACATTGTTGGCGCCGTTTACAAATCGAACACTAGAAACACTCTCCTGTTGGAGAAACATCTCAAGGACTCTGTCGCGCAAACCAATTTACACAATGCATCCCTGGATAAGAAAAAGTTGTGATAGTTGGCACATAATTCAATAACATTTTATTCACATATTAGCTGCAAGAGTTAGTTGCAATCACGTTGCAGGCTCAACCAGTCTCGATCAACCCTAGAAGCTGGCAACATTTTTGCAACTTTTCTGTAACATTCTGTTCTATGCGCTATAAACCCTCTAGAATTCATCGCAATCAGTTGCAAATGCTCAAGGGCCACTCATCGACATACACCCCCACCATAAATAAATCCCTGACATACATACAAAGAAGAGTGTGCTCTCACAATGTGATTCGATCGTCTCAAATAAGTGAGGCTCCTTTAAATATCATCAATATCCAGACCATTATCCTTGTCATCGTCATCGTCAGAATCACCATCCTCTTCATTATCAAACTCAAAGTTGCATTCGTCATCAGATCCCTGACCAAATGGATCAGTTTCATTAATTCTAGCAGACTCGGGCAGCTCTCCCATGGCCTTCAACTGTCTTGCTTCATCAGGGTTGTATTTGAAAATAACGTCAGCGGTATCATCCTGAAATTCACGCAACGACAAAAGAATAATATCACCTTGTACAACCCAAACCTTCTTTCTCATTTTACCTCTAATATGTGCCAATCTACGCTTTCCATCAAAACATGCTGCATCCAGTCTACCGTTACCAAGCATCTTGGTAACCTGAGCATATTCTTGACCCTCTTCTTTCAAGTTGAGCTCACGTTTGAATTGGTCAGATTCATTCTTTCCTCTTCTTCTATTTTTTCCTCCTTTTCCTTTACTCTTTGGCATTTTGGTTGTGAAGTGTAAAGCTCAAATCTTTTCAGTGTAGGAAAAGAGCCCCATGATTTTTCAAAAAGGTAGGTGACCAAAGGGCGAGAAACTGGTCATAATCACTAACTTGCAAGTGTGATGCAAAAGGTTGCCATGATTGGTAGATGTTGGCCTTCTGCGAGATGAGGGCATGAAACGGTTGCTGGCAACAGATAAATAATATGGCATTGTTGTTACTTACCTGCTGATAGGGATCCATATGCGCAGCGCTGTTGAGCATCAGCTTCTATGTAGTAATTACTAAATGGCATAGTTAATAGCTTTTTTGATTTCTTATGGAATGATGGGTTGAAAAACAACAAAATACACAATATCAATTTAGAGCAGAGCAAACATCCACACACTAAATGAAGATGTAGCCCTGTCGTGGAAAGGGGGTTTCTAAACAAGTAATGTATCTTGTTTAGGATATATATTGCTGTTTTAGATGATAGCATTTTTGCCCGACCACCACAACTCTTGTCATTAAGTCCAGCTTATTCTGTTCGGAGAGAGATATTTAAGAAGCGCCAGACAGAATTGATAAAGAGCTTTCTTATCATCTCTGCCATGGACCCACTAGAGGCTCGCTTACAGTTCATCAAACAGCTCCACAAACTCTCTGGATCAGAAACAGACGCTAAAAATGTGGTTTTATTTATTTCAAAACATTTAGATCTTATTGATGATCTATATTCTTGTATTCTGGAGGAGTTACCTAGAGCTAGCCTCAATTCAAGAATGAACATTCTTTATTGTATAGAGCATATATGTCTATCTTCGATCAACCTTGAAAATGAACAGCTTCAACAAAGATTTTTGATACTGAAAGAGTGGATTGCTCGTGATTTTGTAAAAATTGTCGCCATGGAGCTAGGTCTAACGCAGGAAACTATAAATGAGCAAACCACCGGCCAACCAGTAGATCAAAACGTGACGGACAATCATCGGGCCGGTCTATATCCCGAGATTGAGCAAGAGACAGATGGGAAGGAGCTATCTATCAAACGGAATGAAAGCAGTTCAGATAGAGCTGTGGAAGATTCAGGAATTGACAACTCTCAAACTCAAAGCGCTCAGAATTTGCCGTGCACGATTAATCAGTCCATTCTCAATGCTCCTGCCACAGTAGAAGTTACACAAAATCTAACTCATAAGGGAGTAGTGTCTGAGAAAGATTGCGCTGAAATCATGAATATGATTCAAAGACTCAAGGAATCTTGTAGTGCTGATCCTTACGGGCTTTTTGATCATGAGAGAAAATCAGAAAATGATCGAATTTTAAGAAGAATGAATGAGGATAGAGAAAGAGCGAAACGGAAAAAAGAAACAATATGGGCTATCGAATATTCTGAGCCAAATTATGAATTCAACCTGATGTGGAGCAGTTTATCGGGATTGACTGAGTTGGATAAGGAGAGGATGCAAGAGGAAAATGAAATGCTAATTAATTCATTTGTGCCCTAAATAGAATCACTGGAATGTAGTAAATTAATGCGGGTGCTATGTTAAAAATGGTTTAGATGTTTATTTCCTTTGGGTTGCATGATAGTGAGAAGTATCTCCCATATCTCCACTCTCTTCATAATGTGAATAGCTGTCATCATAACCGTCGTCAAGATCCTCCTGACGTGATCTCGCACCATGGAGTAAAGAGCCCATATATTCATCATCATCATCTACCATTCGGGATGACGATAAAATAATTCCATGAGATTGAGGTGGAGTGGCTCTCCCGTCCCTGCTCCTGTAGGTGCTAGCTAACGAGTTAGCACTAGGCATGTTCTGTAGAGTATGTCCTCGATATGGAGAATATGGCCTCAAAGGTTCCGCTGACGGTGCAAACAAGCCATCGGTTGCAGCAGCAATCGGAGGTGTCCTCAAGTTTTGCGAGGTATTTGAAGGCACTCTTTGAGAGTACTGTCTGGAGCGTTCGTAAGCACCATGACTCTGGAATGTTGCCAATGATTCAGAATCGCTAAATAATGGCTTTTCTCCGGGATTCTTATTCTCATCGTTGTAGTTCAAATACTCCACATTTTCATTGACGGCTGTTGAACTATCAACATTGTCAAGAACCTCATCTTCAACCAGTGGCTCATTAATGTTCTTCTTGTAATAGTTGTAATTCATATCCTCATCATTGATGAAGCGATACTCTCCACTATCATCGAACTTACTGAGCTCTTGGTATTCTGGGAATTGCATTGTGACTTCGTCCACAAGATGTGACACTTTTGTGCTTATCAATGGCACTTCTAATTTGCGTGTCATAACAGGATTCTGATACCTGTTCTCCAAAGTACTGCTAAACGATTGAGATATATCGCCTCCACACTCCTCTGTTATCAAATTACGCTCTTCTGACGTTGGCACCATATAATTAAATCTTGGTAGAAGAGAATAATTGATATAAATCTTGTACGCAATGACCCCTACTACAGCGGGAGCCACAGCGATAGCAGTTTGCCATCCGACCCGAGAAAAAATAACCAAAAAGAGAGCTAGCTGACCAATTACAAGCGAAAACAATACTCGGTTCACCAATAAGGGCCAATATGCTCCATCACTCTCGCTCTTGGTAATAAACATATACAAGAGCATGTATTTCTTCAAAAAATATGCTGGAATCAAATAAAGGGCAAAAATTACCAACACTAATGGCTGGATAGTGGCAAAACAAAGACTCATCGTGCAATAAAATAACAGATAATTATACTGCGATGTATAGTCGAAATGCTGTGGCGATGACCAAAAAATGATATCACGAGGTGTTGCAATGGTAAGCCTCTTTCTGTATTCCCTGTATATCAAAGTGAACACTTGCAATAAATCCAGCAAAATACCAATGTTACCTTTGAGAATATAGACTGTCCAAAAAGACGACACATCTACAATCGCAGATGTCATGTGTGACCCAATATTGAGCGCAACTAACGAATCAGCATCAAACTTTTCGCCATTACTGACAATGGTTGCTATTTGCTTGCCCACATTCCATACTACAGACAGGATGGAAAAAATCAAAAAGTTATTGAAGAAGAAAAACGCATAGAGCATTCGAATAACCGATTTTTCTCTTTCAACCTTGGTGATTTTTCCCTGCCATTGAGACATGCGACGTAATATCATCGGCAAGATCAAGAAAATGATAGATGAAACAATTGGTGATAAGATGCCCTGCAAAACATCTTTGAAGCCAGAGTTGCGATCCAAAAAGTTACCAAAAGCGGTCCACAGTATGCCTATCCTTGAAAGCTGTGTGAGAAAACAACCGATAAAGGCATTTGGTACGATCCAAAGAATCATCATAGCTGTGAAGAAAAATCGTCCCCAATTTTGTTTCCAGTTTCTAGCTCTTTTGCTCAAAACGATATTGCTCCAAAGAACATTTTCTGGACGTGGAGCCAATCCAACTCTACATTTTTTCCCATTACCAATTGCGACCTTCTTACCAGAGTATTCTTGTGCCACTCTATGACAGTGTTCTTGAGAAACATAGGAGACAAATCCAAAGGTTCTTGATTGGGCGGTCGTAATGTGCGATCGTATAGTATCGATGTTGCCTTCCAACTCTCGAAGCTTCCTGACATAATAATCAATAGCATCTATCTTGTGCGACCCGAATGTAGCTTTGTCTTCAGCTTCTACCGTTACGCGATACTTCTTACCTTTGCTAGCAACATCTGGGTTCCGAGCATACTTTGCCATAACCTTTTCTAATTTGAGAGTAAATTTAAAATGCTTTTCTAGCAATTTATCCAGGCCTTTGGAATCACGACCAATAGAAACAGACTGGACCAATTGGGGGTCAGAAATGGTGGAAGCAATCTTGAGTAACCCTTCGTCAGAAGCCATGCTCTGTGGAATATCCCAGATAAGAAGAGTTCTCATAAACAGAGACTTTTGATATTTGGGCGAGAACAACAGTTTACGTTTGACAGAAGTAAGCTGCTTGTGAGACCTCCATAGGAAGAAACACACCAACGCTGTGAAAAGATAACAAGCAACACACAGTCCAATATATGGGTGCCTGTCAACCGATAAAGGAGTCATGATTTGTAGCACCTCACTTTTTGTGGGTGATTGATGTGCCTTCAAGTTGAAAGAAACGTTGATTGGTAGCACAATACCAATCGCGAGAATGCCAAGAATAATAAATAAGTCTCTCAATGTTTTGACAAATTTGAGATAAACCACAGCGTCCAGACCTAAATTTTCGGCCTGACGCATGGAATCCATTCTCCAAACGTACGACATCCAATGCAAGCCACGCTTTTTGACAGCAAGCGGTAGGTTGTTTCTTGTATTTGGAGCATACACATGTGTCATGGATTTCACTGCAAAACAGAAAAAGATAAATAGAACGATTGAAGAACCATACGAGAAGGCAAGACCAGTCAAAACAGACTGAACCGAAGTTGTGGCAGCTTTGAATGATTCTTCCAAAAGATCAAGTAAGGTTTGTGCCTGATCCGACTCACGGCCCAACAATTGAAAGGCGACTTGCAAGATGCTCATTTTGATGCGATAGCAGCGCCCAGGCAGAGCTCAGCAATCAATAGATGCGCACAAAAGCGACCCTCAAGCCTAGGCTAATAGCAAAAGTGAATGAGTGGAGCTTTTTTTGATATCTAAGCTTAAAGATGAAAAAAAAATTCCTGTAGATGCGCGTAGAAGCCCGTACGAAGCAATAGGGTATCTGGCTGTGTCTGGCAGAAGATGCTACTTACGCGGAATCAGTCAGCGTCTAACAGCTTTTTCAGGATAGTTAATCAGATCGGTAGCCACAAAGTGAATCCGACTTGTTCTTGTGATGTGTAATCAAAGAGCAACTATTGAAAGTCAAATATTGCGTCTCTAGAACAGGCCTGAAGAATGGCACATTTTCACATCTGCAGGCACTTATCCGTTTTTGGATAATTCGCGGAGCCCGCCAGCTACTTACTAAAAATAATACAATGGCCTGGTTAGCATGAAACTATTGAAAACTATGGTTCACGGAGACATTTCAGGCATATTTGCATCAGACAGCAACGATTAAACAAATTTCCACTTTGTTGAAGCTCTATGCCAATTTTTCCACGCGAAACCCTCGTTATAGTCCTTGCACGACTGGGATATTATGCATAATTATCCCCTATGATGGCAGTGTTCTTGGCAAACAGGCGCTGAGAGAACCAGTACTTGAAGAAATTGCTACCACGAGCAGAGGCGGGAGCCTTTGGGTGTCAGTTACTTGGGAGACTGCTTCTTAATGAGTGATATAAATGTTGCTTGATGGAGTCATGGCGACAGATCTAGCGGCATTATCAGCTCGCCACTACTATCGCACTGATCACACTGACGGCATTGTAAAAGTTGTCGACGTAGACAAAACGAGAAACTCTGAGCGATCTAGGCCCCTCAATAATGGAGAATTGAAAAAAGGGTCAATTCACTGACAATACAGTGAGTTCTTATTCCCCCACAAAGGGATGATTATTTAACCCCAAGATATAGCCCTGAATATATCAAATTTGAACTCCATCTAATGTTAACCAAGAAAAGCAAGAAAAGCTATCAGTCGCTGATGTTTCCTCCTCTATTCCACGTTGAAACTCGCTAGCTGGCAATATTTTGGAGATTTTTCATCGGTCTCATGATTCCATTTTAGGACTGAAATTTTGAGACGGAAATTTCACCTTCCCACTAATGTACGACTTGAATGTTGAGTATGGACCAGATATTGCAAAATGCTTAGCAATTCTTCAGGATTTAGGCTATAAAACAGTAGCGGTAAACGTGAAAGTGACTCAGTTTCCTACTGAGTGCCCAATTCCCCGAAAACAGCTTCAAGAACGCTTTCCCAAGCTAAAGATTTTGACCAGAGTGACAGTGATCCTCAACGATAAAACTCAAAATCAGCCAATATCCAAACTTGTAGGGATGTTTGATCTGCTGGCTGTTAGGCCAATGACAGAGAAGGCCTTTCAGTCGGCGTGTTCCTCAATGGATATAGATATCATTTCGTTTGATCTGAAATCCAGAACTCCGTTTTTGGTGAGGCATGGCCCTGTTGCATTTGCTCAGAAAAGAGGAATTTTTTTGGAAATAACTTATGGTTCTGCCATCAACTCAGAGTCTCGCGCAAACACAATCACCAACGTGACGGCCTTCTTGCGAGTCTCCAGGATGCGAGGCTTACTACTCACCAGCGGTGCTTCTTTGCCTATCTTGCTACGTGCTCCATCTGATGTCATCAATTTAGCGATTGTATGGGGGTTCAATTCTAATTCTGCCCGCGATGCTTTGACTATCAACCCTGAGCTAGCGGTTAAGAGTGGCTATTTGAGGAACCACAGCTATAAACAAGTTGTAATGGTGGAGCCTGAAGTCAATAATAGCATTAAATCTGCGTCAAGTCCTTCTGAGACATATCAAAAAGGAGACCCCATTGGCAGTCCAGTCTCTGACTCCTCAGTTGCAATTAAAAGGACTGCAAAGAACTCAACCGTAAATGGCAGTGAAGCTAAGAAACGGCGGAACAAGTGACAAGCTTGATATTTATTCGCTTTTTTACCAGAATTGCTTTCTGCGACATTTCAAATCCTTTAGCCCCCCTGTATACTATTACCTGCCAAATATATTTATTATCACATCTCAAGAACGTGAACACTTGGAGTCAGTCTAGATTCGCAAATTACGAAACAGCAGCATTATAGACTAGCTATTTCAACATAAAAGCACAGGTATGTTTTAAAGCGAATCATTAGTCTATCTCCAATTTAATTTAGTATTCTTTTGGGCAAGCTATTTACATCATATCTGGGCACAAAACCGGCTAGACAGCTAACGCAATTTTGCGTCTGTTAATCACCACTACCGCTTTCTTCTAATGTCATACATGTAAACCGCTTGTCTGAAATACAAATCATAATCAGCATGATTCTTAATTTCGGTGACTGTGAACTTCTTCTTTATAGCTTTGAAAAATCTTGAATCAGCTTTTCTCCTCTTTTTGTAAGTCATCAAGATGGGAACATCCTTCTTCTCTGTAAGATCCAGCAGCGTTTGTTCTAATAGTGGAAAAGCCTTTTCCAAGTAGACACAATCAGCAGCTAAAACCAGATCTACGTCATTGGCATAGTCAGGTAGAGGCTTACCCCAATCCAGAACTGCAGCTTCAACAGTTCCTTGCAAATTATTCATTTCAATATTTCGAGTCATTAACTCAATCATATTTGGTTGATCCGTTACATAGATTTTTGTTCCTTCTTTCGATCCAGGTTGAAGGCTCGCTCCGACTGCCAATCCTGCCAATCCCGTTCCACTTCCTAACTCAACAACAGTTTTTGCATCCTTTAAGCCGTTGCGAACGAGGTAACGAGAAAGAAGTTCACCAGCTGGCCAAAGCTTTCCACCACATCCAGAGGCCCCTCCATCTTCATACACCTTTAAGCCTGGATTCAACAAGCCATCAAAGTCTAAAGTAGAAGTGCCTAGGTTCGTCAAAGGTTGCTGCTCAACAAATTGGCATGGCAAAGCTGATTCTATTGAGTCCTCAGTGGACAAAGTTCCATCCATATCGACAGTCATTAGGAATGATCACCCACACAAATATTTGGAGTTCATTAAATTACGCAAATTAAAAAAATAAAAATGGCGGCATTGTCGATCTGCTTTTAAATGAAGCAAATAAGATGGTGGCCATTTGACATGGCTGCCTAGCTCACAACAGCCCTCGAATCAGTTGAAATCTTTATAAAGTTTAAATAAATACATTGCCCGTTACCTATGTTCATAGCCGATGAAGCCCAATCTTACGTCTCTCCGGTCCGTCTCGAATTACAGGCCACAATTTTGATTTTATCTGCAGTCACCGGCTCCCCGCCATCCATTTTGAAAGTGGCATCTTTTACTATCAGCGTCCAAACATCATCACAACATCTGTATGTGGCAAGATGCCCTTTAACATATAGACGGGACTTCACAGTTTCTCGCAGTTGGTCAGTCATAACCTGATCAAAATGCCGCAGTATAGACATAGCCAATTGTGGAGTAATCGATTCATCGCTGAGTTAGTATTTTTGAGCTTTGTTCGAAACGACCAAACGAGAGCAGCAGATACGCTCATGGGTTCATTATACCTACGAAATAAGAGTATCCAATGCATCGGTTAAAGCTCCACCAATAGAACTTCGTCGATACAATTCATAATAGGGGACAGATGACATTTATCGAGCAGGCGACAATGCTATTTATATGAGTGTTGGGTAGGAGGGAGGAAGGAGTGCTGGGAAGATAAGCCCGGTGCAGTCTGAGAATTACGCTAGGTGCTGGAAACTACTTAGTGCGGACTTTCTCCTTCTGAGAAACGCAAACCAGAAACATTACTAAGCAGCAACTAAATCATGATTGACAGTTCTAACGTGCTGCCAGAAAGAAACAATATTAACCATCTCTATTACATTACTAATCTACTCACACCAGGCAAAACAAAAAGATTACCTAAAAAAAGTGTGTTGTAAATTAAGCAAGATAATAAATTTAGATATTTAATATACAGACGATGACAATTCTTTGAAGCACTTCGAGCGTCTATCTACTAATGTCATCTCTTGTTTACTATAAATTTAGATCGCAGAAGGAGCCGTCAAGAATCACGTTCGATGGAACAGGCATAACTGTTTTTGATTTGAAACGTGAAATTTTGCAGGCAAATAAGCTCGATACAAGTGCAGATTCATTCGACTTACGGTTAAGCAATCCAGATACTAAGGAAGAGTATACTGATGATACTGAGGTGATCCCTCGGTCCATGTCAGTAATTGCACGACGAACACCGGTTTCACGAGGAGGAAGAGATTCGGCAGCGAAGTACATCAACGGAGCTGGCCCCACTCTTTCGCTAGGAAAAAATGCAGGTCGACGTGAAGATGGCAAAAAAGTAGGTCCAGGAGGATTACCTTCTGGAAATAGTTCTGGTCCAGGTGCAGTTACTTCGTTGGGTGCTGCTGCTTCAGCGGGTTCTGAAGAGGATCGTATCAGTGCTATGTTTGCTGCTCAAGGCGAGCAGTGGAAGAACACACAAGAACATATGGCTGGTGCTGCACCAGTTTATTATAATAACAAAGCTGCTGCCAATGTACCCGATCACCCTCCCCCAACAGGATATCTGTGCCATAGATGCGGGAAGAAGGGACATTGGATTCAAGCTTGTCCTACCAATCAGGACCCTACATGGGAAGTCAAGAGAGTGAGAAGAACAACAGGTATTCCAAGGTCTATGTTGAGAACTGTGCAAAAGCCTGCAGAAGACGACGAGCAGGGAGGTAATTACCTCGTCAACGAGGACGGTGAATATGTGGTGGCAGTGGCTGACGACAAATCGTGGGAAAAGTTCCAAACAAAGAGGAAACAGCTCCATGATCTTGCATCAGTTCCAGATGACCCAGAGCTTGTCGACCCATTGTCCAACAAGCTGTTTGCAGATCCAGTCAAGACCCCATGCTGTAAAAAGACTTACTCCAAAGAAACAATACAACAAGCGCTGTTGGATAGCGATTTCGTTTGTCCTAACTGTAAAACTGAAGAGGTTCTCCTAGACCAACTTGTTCCTGATGAAGAGATGGAGGCCAAGATCAAAGAGTACAGAGAGAAACACGGTCTAGTTGAAGAGGACGACGGTGAAGAATATAAAAAGGCCAAAAATGATAGTGGTCCTATTGACGACAATGTTGACATTTCTAAAATGCCATTCATTCCTCCGTTTATGATGCCGGGAATGCCTCCTTTTATGCCACCGCCACCACCATTTTTTATGATGCCTCCTGCTGGAGGTGCTCCAGTCAGTACTCCTAATTCAGCAGGAAATCCTCCATCTACTACAGAAGAACCGGTATCTGTGGCTACAAATGGTAATCATTAAGAAATGCCCGTTTGACACTCTTCTCCATTACCAATGCCACGAACTTACAAATAGACTCGGGTTGAGGCATTGGTTAAAGTTGCATAAACCTATTTGCAAAGTCTTTCCTTTGTTGGAATTGCACGCTTGTATTTTTGAAAGATGGTGTCAATTGGAGCTACGATTAATTCACATGTGAGTGCTTTGCATTCGGCAAGTTTGAGAGAAGTATTCTATTTTTTCTACTTACCATTATATTCAACGACAGCATACTTTCCAGAGTATAGCCATTGGCGACCACGCTCGCCTGGCTTCAACTTTTCCCAGTCTGTGCAAATCTTCTCATATGTTCCTTTGGGGAGGCCAGCAATGGTATCCGCTTTTGCCGTGCGCAAGGCTAATACGTTCACTTCGTCAGTTCCGAGCGCACCAAGAGCAGTTTTGAATGGTGTGGTAGGATCCCATTGAAGGTCTGCAAGTAGTTTTCGATAATTTAGATCTCCTTTGAATATAACCAGATTGGATTTGACAAGATCTTCATATACAGACTTTCCAGCACCTTCAGGTGAAATCTCGTGGAAAGAGAATGGTGTTGTCCAGAATGGTGAAGTTCTGATAATCAGCTGTCCTTCAGAATGATAGTGCGCAAGCTTGCTTGCCACGTTTAGTCTTTCACTAGCTCCGCTGCTGAAGTAGTTGGCGTCGCCGAGGAAACCAAACAACTTTGGAATGTCTACAGGGAGGACATCTGAAACAAACCAAGGCATGTTTTTGGGATGAAGCACAACTGTTTCGGCAAGATTTGAGTCGAGCAAGAACAGGATCATAATCAAATCTGCGTAAAGCTCAAATCCTGCATTGTCCAGCACGACATCTACCCTTTTGCCCGGGGTTTCGCTTGTTGTCAACACCTTGTAAGCTCGGTCAATATCATTAACAAGGATGTTTGCTTCATTCTTCTTGCGTGATTCAGCACCCTGAAGAGATCGAATATCTTCAATAGAAACGTTTGTCAAAAGAGAAAGGTCTGTAGCATTTCCCCAGAGAGAAATATCAATAAACTCGTGAAATAAGACATTCAATGAATCGTCAGAAATATTTTTGAGTTGGTCCGCTAATTGGCCGTATCTGATTGCAAGCTCAACAACTGCAACACCAGAACCCTCAAATGTAGCATCCTTCTGTCTAGCAAACAGATCGTATGACTTCCAAAATTTGGTTGTTTCAAATTGCACGTGAATGTATCGATACAAATGACATTCTGAATAAAGCCAGGATGCCTCCAGCCAGCGCTTCTTCTCCAGTTTAGCCAGTTCTTCATTGTAAAGCGCAATATCAGAAGCACCAGTTTCTGGCAATGGTTGCATCTCGTGATTATGCTCAATTGCATATTTCAAATCCCCAAGGGCTTCAATGATCTTCTTGCCCTCAGCAACCTTGACAGAATTTGAACCATCGTCCTCCATGAGGGTACGATGAACATCATCGAGGCCCTTGGTAATGATCACTGGCCATCTCTTTCGCGAGGATTCATAACCAAAGCTATTCTTGTCATCATTGAAATAAGGAGGAGGCAACATTTTATTTACAAGAGCTGTGTTAGAATACCATGTTGATTATCAGATATTTAAGATCATGGACTGATCGGGTTTACACGGCTTCCCACGGGGGATGCCTTCCATATTAGGACATTATTCTTCGAGAGTTTCGAAAATATAACGGTAAGAGATAATGGCGGGTAGGAACGAATTTGTTAAGAGAATACTTCTTGTTACGGCCACTTTCCCCTCCCTGACTTGCAGTGTTCATTCTCGTGAACTAGATGATCACGAAATCGATCAAAATGAGGCAGCTGCTGGAAGGAAAATATGACAGTGGTCTTTCAACCTGATATGACCATTTCTATAATAATGCTTTTTCCTACGTTTGTTAATTCTACTTAATGACACTCCTCAAGTATGACTAACGACTTTTCCAGAAGCCATCGCAGTGCCTTCCAGTGCAGTATATTGAGCGGGTCACCTGGACGGATGGATGAAATAGGCAACGCCACTATTCGAAACTAATATCTTGAACGAGAAGTTTCTGTACACTTACAAGTGATCGAAAGGTTGTAAAGTGTTCAAGGGTCAAGCTTGAATATGTCACTCAAAGAGCAATTTGCGAAAGCGAAACTTTTGTATCAAAATGCTCAGGATTCAGCCCTGGACAAGCGCTCGTCAGAATACCAAGAGTTGGTTGGTCAAGCGATTCATGCCTTTGAGCAGTGCCACACGCTGGTCAATTCTCTATCTTTGTTTTCAATAAATGAAGGTTTGGAGGATATTGCAACAGCCGACCTACCATATTTAGGAGTAGATTATTATGTCGGCATGGCATACGAACTGAGCTCCAATCGAAAAGAGTCAGTACCGAAAACCATCAATTTTTTGACTAAGTTTTTAGTACAGCTAGATAATTATAAGGTCTTACCGAAGCACGAGTCCAAGATGGTTAGAGCTCTCCAGGACTCTGGAACGTCTGGCTTATCTGCCGGCGATGCAGCTGCGAGGCGAGCTGATAAAATAGCTCGGTACAAGCTGGAAAAGGAACTAAAGCAGAAAATTGAACTGGTCAAAGATCACACTGATGACGAAGTTGTAAGAATGGCACAACTCGGCCAACTAGGGCTGTTTGCACTTGAAGCGCTAACGCTGTTGGATGGCCTAGATTTGGAAGTTCACATGCTCAAGATGCAGAGTGAACGTTCAAACCAACCTGGCCCGTCAGAAGAAAAAGAAGACAATAGGCTGAGTAATGAAAGTGGCCACTATATCCTGGATGCGGGAAGAAAGGTAGAAGCTCCTCTGCTAACCAAAGAAGGCAAAATTAATCGACCATTCACAATTGTATCAGCAGCTGACAGACAAAAAATAAAGAACCAGGTCAAAGGATATGGCCAGTACATGCCCACAATGACTGTTGAAGAGTATCTCGACGAAGAGATGAAGCGAGGAGGGATAATTCAAGGAGGTGGTCCAGAATCGGCTATGCCAGAATCCGATAGCGATGAAGATGATCTGGACAAGAATGATAGAAAAACAATGGAAGCTAGAGACTGGGATGAATTTGTCGAAAATAACCCTAAGGGATCAGGAAACACCATGAATTTGGGCTGAACTTTATTTGACGGTTACCTGATGATTTGACAATGACTGGAGAATTGTTATCACAAAGTTGAACGCTTGTTACGGAAATTCCGAGCCAGATGTCTTGCCTATTTTTTCTTCTCTCAGGGATGGCTATTGTGTACTCAATTGCCCATTCAAAATGTTAGCAGTTCACGAATCCTGTCCGCAGAGTATCTGCATAAAGAAGAGGTCGACTATGGCCAAGGTGACGGGAGTGATTAACTCAGGCACCCTAGATAGTCAGGCATACTAGAAAACGGCATCTGCATCCAGATACACCAATATCACTCGTAATTATTTGTATAAATTGATCAATCATTACCAAACTGGAGAATAGGTTCCATTCACACAATGGAATCCAAGGTCAACATCAACGCCATATTGACACCAAACATCAACATCCGTACTTCCGTTATAATTCGCTCTGAAGTCGACATTTTCTACGCTAATACCTTCGCATGCTCCAATGGATGGACACATTAAGACAATAGCATCCCTACCAGTGAGCCCTTGAACTGCCCACCAAGTTCCCGATGGATCTTTTTGTGCGTATTGAACCTCGCTCATGATTGAACCGTAAAAATTCTCGAACTTGAAATTCTCGAATGCAATGTAGTCGGTGGTGTTATAAGAGCCACGAGAAGCACTTGAGCCTTGGTCAAAATAGGATTGAGTGACAAATATAGGAATTGTGCAGTTGTCAACAATAAAGTTTCTGTAGGCCACGTTTTTCACCAATCCCTGCCCTCCAATCCAAGCTTTAAATCGACCCCCATAAAGCGAATCTTTGACATAAATATCTTCTGCTGTGAAATTCGTAACGTAGTCAGGCTTGGTCGGGGATTTTCCTAGCGAGCCAATTGAAACTCCGTGTCCGCCAATGCACACCGCGTGCTGAAACAAAACGTTTGAGGCACCAGATTGAACAGCAATACAGTCATCTCCATTTTCAACATACGAGTGAGTGATGCTGATGTTGTCACCATTAGCATCAAAACCGTCAGTGTTGAAAGGGAAATAGCCGTTGCCAGACTTAGCAATAATTTTAGTGTTTGTTATGGCCACATTTTTACAACTTGATTCTGTTACAATGTTGGACTTTGGTGGTTGTGAGATTTTAATTCGGTCAACAGTTGAGTTTTGCAGTCCGAGTCTAATCATCGCTGGGCGACCATTCAATGTAGAGTTTGAGGGACTCATTTTTGCCCAATATTGTTCTCCATAGCCTTCAATCCAACCCCATGAATCATTCCTAGATCCCTGAAGTGAGACATTTGTGCCAAGAAAGTAAAACCACTGAGAGGAAGCGATAGAGAGTACTCTAGACATATTCGTAGGAAGAGACAAGTTGCCATTCACAACAAATTCCACATCGTGAAGGTTAGATAATTTCACTGGAGACCACATGTTGTAAGTTACACCTTCTGCAAATTCAATTGTAGAATGATTACCACAGATCGAAACTGCGCGAAGCAAGTTAGTGGTATCATCTTGACCATCAGAGTGGTCAACGACACACCAACCAGCTGTGCTTGACGAATTTGAGCTGGTGGGAACATAAGTACCATTAACACACTCAAATCCAAGAGTATTATTGCTACCGTTCTGACACCAGACCTCAAAATCAGTTGAGTTCTTGAAGTTTGTGAAAAAAGTGATATCATCAAAGTGAACACCTGAACAGGCTTCCTTCGAAGGACATTCCATAACAATTCCATCTCTTCCAGTGACACCTTCTACAGCCCACCATGATCCAGAACCATCAATACCAGCTTTCTGAGTCTTGCCATCTACAGAACCAGTAAAGTTTTGAAATACAAAGTTTTCTAACGAAATGTAGTCGCTTGAATTATAGCTGCGAGTGGTATTAGTACCCTGTAAGGTATACGTTTGTGTGAGGAAAATGGGAATCGTGCAATTTTCTGTGACAAAGTTTCTATAAGTGACATTCTGGACAGAACCAGTGGCACCAACCCATGCCTTGAACCTCGCACCATATAAGGAATCTTTCACATAAACATTTTCGGCAGTATAATTGTAAATTGTCGCAAAGGAAGAGGCATTCTTACCAAGAGAACCGATCGAAATGCCATGCCCACCGATACACGTAGCATCGCGGAAAGTGATATTCGCTGCCCCATCTCTTAAAGTACAGCAGTCGTCGCCATTTTCAATATGTGATTTTTCAACCAGAATGTTTTTTCCACCGATGTCAATACCATCAGTATTGAAAGGAAATGAGCCAGTAGTTCGTGATATGAGAGTTGTGTTCGAGATGTGCACGTTGTTGGAATTCGAATCTATCATGATATTGTACGAGGGAGGGTTGTAAATCTTGATATTATTCAATGTGGAATCTTTCAAACCAAATTCAAGAACGGTAGGTCTATCATCCAGAGTAGGACTAGTAAGATTCATCATATCCCAATATTGCTGACCATGGCCATCGAACCAGCCCCATTGCTCATCTGTGCTGCCTTCTAGATGAACACTGCTACCTTCAAAGTAGAACCATTGTGTGACCTTAAGACCAAGAACGTACGTTTTGTTAGAGTTGATGGACATATTTCCCTGAAAAGAGAAGGTGACATTTTGAAGGTTTTTTAGAGATACAGGAGTGAGGAAGTCATAGGTAGTACCTTTTTCAAACACAATGTTAGAATCATTACCGCATGATTTAACAGCCTTCAGCAGATTCAGACTATCATCACCATTGTGATCAACAGTACAGGTTTTTGAACTTCCGTGTTTGCGTACAGGAGCAGCAACACTTAGCGTCAAGCTACTGGCTGTAAGAAGTATGAGGTTGATAAGATTCATGGAAAGGGATTTGCTTGAGAAGCCTTGCAGAAGAGAACTCGGCTTATATATACTATCAACGCGGAGCTTTATTCATACAATCCCCCACGATAGCAGTCAATCAGCGGACCATATTATCAGCAAAGGAAATATCAAGAGGTTGAATTACTGAATTTACCCCGCAATATTTGAACCAATAAACGGAAGAATCCAGTATCCTGCAACATGGGCTGTGGAGGAATGCGAGGAATATGCAGTAGTGAAGATCAGCCCGGAAATGCAACGGTCTCTTTGCTATGGTACGGAAAGCAAAAAGCTTGATCATCATCATACCAATGTTTCAACAAGCTTGTAAACTGACCACATCAATTGTTGTAATCTGCGAAAAGCCAGTGTCTTTTACTCATCGCGCCAACTCTTCACAAACTTGCGGCCCGATAGCGCTCTTGTTCATGCCCCAAAAAGACTCGGAGATGATGCTGCTGCCAAGCAGGTTTCTGCATTATGGTCGACATGACAGTTTGGGAACGGCCACCAGATATAACGTTGGGTCAACGCTAGCATGGGGCAAATAATTACCTCTAGATTCAACTACAAATGACAGGTTGAGCTTGGGGCTCTGAAATCTTCCAGTGATTGCGATTCTCAGTATGATGCTTGCAAAGGACTTTTGAGTGTAGTCCATAATCTCATCCTTGCTTCTCCTTTCCCCACAGCGTTGATCCCCCACGATACCCCATTTCCGATTGCTTGATGATGTGGAGAAATAAGGATGGATCAGGGACGCACGAAAAGGATATCACGTCATGTGTCTATAGAGATGAAATCAACCGCTACTACAGATCCCCCACACTTTGCAAATGAACCGCTGCAAAATCTTTTCCCAGCTTCCGTTGCCACTGGGTGCCTTAGAGGCGCTTTCTCCAGCCGAAGTGCAATTGGTTAGAGAAACACTGGCCACAATACTACGGAAGAACACTGAAGAAAACGGCAAGAATCTTTTATCAATTTGAAGGACTGAACCACTTCGTCCACCGTTCATTCTGTTCACTGAATTGCATAAATTTTGGGCCACTTCAAGAAAACATTACGCTAGAAGCAAAATCATGCACGTGCAAGCAAGCAGATGTATCTGAAATCAAAAAATAGCATTGTTGCAGCGCTTAAGAGGTCACAGCATATTTTGTCAAGTTTGCGTGTCTATATATTTGTAGAATTAATTGCTGACACATAGACGCCGTTATAGTATAGTGGTTAGTACACTTCGTTGTGGCCGAAGAGACCCTCGTTCGATTCTAGGTAACGGCACTTTTTTTTTGCATCATTGGTGCCACAAACTGCAAATTGCTGTATTGACTTGACTCCTGTTTCACTTGTTTTTTCTCAAATCATGTATAACCTACTAACCTATATAAATTACTTCTTGACATTATTTGGATTTGGGGAGGTCAAGCCAGCAGCAGTTCGGCTGGAGGAGCCGTTCTGAGAGGCTTGCTCTTTTAGAGAGATTAATTGCTGCGAGCGGAATTGCTCATAGTGGATCAACGACGTGGACTCAATCAAGTCTTGCAGATGCGTGCAAATCAAAAACTTTCTCAGCTGAGGAAACTCGCAGTGGTTCTCATCTTCAACGTTGACAATGCCCCATCTGTTTCTGCGGCCACGAATGGACTTTCCACCAATCTCGAAAACGTTGGAAGATCCAACAACGGCAAACGGGATGTAGGAGCGGACAAGTTCGTTCACCTCCTCATCTTCCGCGTCGTTGAACATGGCAAAAGCCGAGTTGCGCGAGTCGTCCGCATGGGGATACAACTTGAAGTTGTTGGCCGCAAATTCCTTCCTGAGCACCTCCTTGAAATGCTGGCGCTCGGCCATCGTCATGGAGTCTGCTTTTGCAATAACCGGCACAACGTTGGCAGCCTCAGTCAGCTTCTTGATGACCGTGACATCGATCGGCTTGAGCCCATGTCCCGTGGGCTGGATAAAGTAAAGAACGCAGTGAACACGTGTATCTGGAAGAAACTGCTCGCGGCGCGCAGTCAACTCCTTCTTCAAGTATGACGAGTGTTGATCTTTGATGTACTTCACTATCGGTTCCCAGCACTTGTCGTTGTTGACCTGGTCTCCGTATCCAGGAGTATCTATAATGTTGAGCCTGAGCTTGACCGGACCCTCCTGGACGACGCGCGATGTAACTTTGACCGACGAGGTGCGTTCGTACGCTTCGCTCGGATCTTTTCTGCCTTGCGAGTCAACAAGATGTGTAGCAAATAACGTGTTGATGAAGGTCGATTTTCCAAGCCCAGATTGTCCTACAACCATCAGGTTGAACTGGAAGCCGCGTTTGAGCAGACGCTTTTCAATTTGAGACGTGATGCTCTCGAAACCGACATGCGAGTGCGGGTGCAGCAAGTTTTCATCGGCAAGACTGGTCATGATGGTGGTGTTTTGTGATTGCAAATGGCCCGGCGTGCGCTGCGTTTGTCTGCGATTTTTTCCGCTCGTGTTGCGACCCTCTTGTTGATATGTAAAGACACCGGTCGAGGAGGAGGTGAGAAGTTGACACGATTTAAGGGGGAGCTGAGGAGCCTCGAACGCTGGTCTGGGGCAGGCGTTTGGCGTTTGTGTTTCAGTCGCGGCCAGCAGTGAGGCTGCATTTGGTGGGCCTGAGTGCTGAGGAGCAGCGGTCGAGGGAAGCAACGTCTAAAAATGCCGGCTTTCTCGGTAAATACTCGCCACGAACCCTTACAGACCTTGGTATAAGTTGTAGCTATGATCGTTCCACGTTGCCTCGCCGCCACATCCACAATGCTGATGACGAGAAACGGGCACAATCTACAGCCTGAAAAATGTCATTCTATAGAGAAAGCTAGCTATAATAACATTCACCGCTTGCAATTTTAAGTGAGCCGTGGCTTTATTTAATTGCAGACTATGTTTCTGTCTAGAATTGTCTAGAATTTGTCGACCGCTTGCAAGCAATCAGAGCGCTACATCACGCAGAATAATCGAAACAAGAGAGTATTCACTCCAATCAGGCTGAGGTTGGAAGTACCCTACTCTGCACTTGCCTAATTTTTTGAGCTTTCTCTCGCACTCGTTTCCTCATCAGGTCGTGCCCGCAGTCTCTGCCAGCATATGTCTGCACCATACCAGCTTTTGCAAGTAACTGCGCGTTAGCCATCCGAGATATCTCGTCTGCAACTCGAAAAACAAACAGTTCTTAACCGAAACCTTGCCGTTATGCAAAGCACTTTTCATTTATGGTAGCCATCGCATCGCATGAATCGTCTGATTTTTCCGATTTGCAAGATGAGTCCATGTCTACATATCGAGGAAGAAATAATTTTTATGACGGTCAACATCGTAGGTTAGAAAGCTGAAGAAGTTATCTAGAAATGGTTAAAAGGGCTGCAGGACTAGGAAAATCTCACAAGAAAGCGAGAAAGCTCAAGGCCTTGGAAGAAGAGACCCTTCAGGTTGAGTTTGGTGAAGATATCGATGAAAATGATGAAATTGCGCAACTAGAAGCCTTGTACGGGCAAATGTCAACCAGCAAATTCCCCGAAAAGATACTGGCTGGAGTAATCCACGAGTGCGATCGCATTTTGAGGAATGCCGCTGGGGTAGGCGAAGCCAATGACAAGACTGGCACTGAATCCACTACTGAAAACAGCAAAGACAACACCACACCTTCAAATAAGGTTCTTCCTCCATCATTCTATCTCATTTATGGCAAGTCTTTGCTTGACCAATCAGTTTTACTCTCTGAAAAGGACCCGGCCCAGGAATTGGAGTTCATTATTGCGGGAATCGAGAGGTTACAGGATGGATTAGATGTCCATCCAGATGATGTGCCGCTCAAAAGCGTGCTACTTCGAGCCACTCTTCAAAGAATCAAATCAGAGCTATCTCTGAACAACGAGGCCAAAGTAGATATGTCTCTCATCCATAAACTGCTTGATGACGTCAAACCACAAAAATCTCTTGACGAGGGAGATTTCACTGAGTTTTGGGACTCAGTAACACTATACAGCATGTTGTTCGCTCCTATTCCACAACAGAAGGAGTTTTTGCAAAATCTTCTGACGCGACTCCCTGATCCTGAAGCACCCCAGGTACAAAACGCTATTGGGCGGCTATTGATGATGAGTCTTGATGCAACGCCTCTTGACGACTTGAAGATACTTGATGATGAGAAACGCGACTTGACGAGCGATGCAAAGTCCCTTGATGAGAAGTCAATTCACGACACAGCTGAACTAGCGGCACAGCATTTCTATACCTTGATTGACAATGACAACATCGAGACAATGCTTGACTTTATTGACGCGTGTGACGTGGCATCGGAAGGCAAATATCCTCTTTCAAAGGACTTGAAAGAAAAGTTTGAAAAAGTCGTGGCAAGATATGAAGAATTAGCTGGTGATGAAGATGAGTTTGAGGACGAGGAAGGTGATGAGGAGGATGACAGTGAAAACGGCGACGGAGATGATGATGATGAAGAGTGATATAGATAAAAAAATATTATTTCCAGACTATTATACGTTGTAGCATTTCATAAATTCGTTTCTCATCAAATTGACAATGTTGCAGTTTATCGCTTTGAGAGATCCTTCTTCAGTAGCGATAGCAGCGGTCTAATAACAAACACCACACATTCGAGATTCAGTTCGGTATTTCCTGAATCGGTCAGTTCAAGCAAATCATCCAGCTTCAAGTCCAACGTGAACAAAGGATCAGGGCGACCTTTCACGAGCATTGAAATAACAAAGGTTCCAGGGATAGGGGATGTCATTAGAATACTGACCGCACTGGCGCGAGTTTCTGGCATGTACCATCTTGCAACTACTCCGTCTTTTGACAATTGCTGCAATGAGTATTTTTTGGCTTTTCGCACTTGCAACTTTTCCTTCTTTTTGAGCTGTTTCGCATCATCGTCAACACCAACAGGTCTGTCGCTCTTGGAACCCGTATGTTGGCGCACATTGGCCAAATATGAACGATATGTGTCTAATTGCGACTTCAAATAATTGTTATGTTCACAAATAACGTCGTAAACTTCCTGAAGGGATCTGGCCTCGCTTTCAACAGATTCACGCAACGATCCCAACTGTCTCAGTTCATAGTCAACCTCTGTAATTAACAGATCCGCATCGTCTGAATCTGAAGAGTTGATTTCTGACAAAAGATCAAGAGCTCGTATGCCTCGTGTCACTAACGACTCTTCACCTGAAGAGGCCGCAAGGTCAGCCACCCTTTCTAAATTTTTCGTGCGTTTATCAGTAAGCGTACCAGGCAAAGCGCGAATAATGTTGATCATTAGCGACTTGGCTTCCATAAAGACAGCGTCTGCACGTAACATGTCAAGAGAACTGTTGACACCCCCAATTTTTGTTTCCCACCGATTAAACAGCAATAGCTCCATATTAGCGTTTACTGACCGCGGCACAAGCGCAGGCGGTGAACCAAGATCATCAAGCAGCTCTGCAAGATGAGAGCCCTCTACGGCCACACCGTTCTTATATTTGACCAGCAGCTGATGCATGCCATAAGTTTCATTCAATGTAATATTCAAAGAAAGGTCATGTTTGGACAAAGCAACATATTGATCCATCTCCAAACTTTCATAAAAGTCTGGCACCTCACAAAGATCATTCAGAAACTGATTTATTCTCGTCTTATTGTCGTCGACAAACTGAGACAGCGTTTCCATATATGGTTCTTTGGAGTAGGTCGGCTTGTTTGCTAGATTTTGAAGCATTTTAGCAAGTAGAGTTAACACTCTGCGGGCCGAATCTGAGGGCAATTTGTCAACCAACATGTACGCTTGTGGTGTCACAACAGCGGGATTGATAAATCTCAAGAAGAAAAAAGCACCAATCAGAGAACACACCGCTCCTTCAGTGGCGTCAGGGTATTTTCTTCTCGTCAATAATCGAATTTGCTTGCAGATCCATCTTAAACCGTAAGGCACGCTTGTAAGCGAGGCAACAATGGTGTCTAGAAGAGAATTTGCCAAATGAATCAACTCTGCTATTCTCGGCTTGACTATAGCTTGGACCTGTGGGTTCACGGCGGCCTCTTCGGCAGTAATTTGTGCTCTTGAAAAAGGATCGCCATTGTCTGAGGAGTCCATTAGTTCTTCGTATACCTTGAGAGGGTTTATTTCAAGGCTCTGGTCAGGATCGTCGATAATTGCATTGAGTTTGTGACCAAGAGAGCTTCTCAAATACGACTGGCCGGGGCCTCTGCGAGTATAGGTTGTCATCATCCGTGAGACGGGGGTATTGGCACGGAGAAGAGAGGAGAACTCGGACGTGGAATCAAACTGGGCAGCCAAAACTTCTTGAAACATGGTCAACAAGAGGTGCTCCTCGCGTTGTTCGTATTGGTTACCAAAAATGGTGAACATGACGGTTTGAAGAAGGGAATCAATCTCGGCCATCGACACCTGCTGGCACAGAAGTGCAATATGGCGAGGCTCGCTTTGTAGCAGAAAAAATAAGTTTCCATATAGGTCTGTATGCTTTCGATCTGGGAAGTTGGCCTCGTCAATAGTGACCTCATCAAGCCTGGAAGCCACCTCTCTTTGTTCATCCGCCCCCATTTTGTTCTGAATCAAAAGGGCAATTCTACCGTCCAGATATCGCACGTCACGTTCAAGTACAAAGTTCTTCTTTGACTGCTCAGAAATTGACGACTTCAAAATTCGCAGCTTCTTCTGCGCTTTCGCAAGCGCATCGTCGATATCATCGTCTCTGTCTACGCCACCCATGGAGAGGTACATTGCGGCGACGGAATACCGTTTGCTTTGGCGGTTAGACATTGTCATCTTGATATCTTCCCGTTCAATGCAAGGATCTGTGCGGTTACTATAGCCAGGATTCGGGAATCGATTGTCCAATGCGTTTCAAAAGCGAATGGCAGCTCAACTAGCACACTCAGCAAAACGCTTCAGCTGTATAGTTACAATCCGGAGGGAAATCTTTTCACAAAACCAACCAGACTGAGGGAGGATTGGAGACTGGGGGGCTATGCTCGCAAAATCTGGTAGCACAACGCAAAGAAATGCTGTTGGCCTTTCAACGGTTTTAAAGTTTGCTGGTTGATATTTTTTTCCTGTCCAAGTACTACACGAGACGGGGTGGAACAGTGTAAGAGCGTGCCAACGATAGCTTCTCGGGTAATTGGCAGAGCCGGACAGGGATAAAATATTATTCTGGCTAGCAGGGATGAGCAACCAAGGAGCGAGCAGTGACAGCTGGTTTGTGGGATATGGGTGAAAATAAAAATACTAAAGCCGATCAGCAGATTGGCTAGGTGAGACGATACACGCGGCACAGCTTCTCTGGCACCTCTTCTAGGTTTGGTGGTTCTGGTCTTAATCAAGAAATTCTCAAGGAAACGCCCATCTTACAATTATGAGACCAAGGCGGCTTATTCGCGCGGGCGTGCCTGGGTAGGTGCTGGAGATGTAGCTCATCTGGGACTTGAGTTGACAGGGTCCAGTCAGGAACAGGGGTAGGCGCGCT
The DNA here is from genome assembly GCA_003706695.3 of Limtongella incommunis. Taxonomy (NCBI): domain Eukaryota; kingdom Fungi; phylum Ascomycota; class Dipodascomycetes; order Dipodascales; family Trichomonascaceae; genus Limtongella; species Limtongella incommunis. Next base: position 49,998 of record PPME03000023.1, read on the forward strand.
CGGAGGGAAAAAGCATGCAGAACCTGGTTTGTTATCGCTGTTGATTTGCTCATTGAACAAGTCTTGCCAAAGCTGACCGTGGCCTGCCCGTTCCATTATAGTTTATCTCCAACTACCTTTCGCGGCGTAACTCTTCTCTCACAGATGTGGGGCTTCATTCTGCCCATTGCGGACGTCTTCGTTGCCAGTCGAAATTAAGGGGGTGAGTTCACCAGCGACCGCCAGTGCTGACATCGTTGTGGCCGTATCAGCGCAAGCAGCTATTGAGCATCCACTCACTTACCATATGTGGATAAGGGCAAATTGATGCTTGTAAAGCGCTTCCAACTGATGTAAACTCATCTTCTCAAACTTCGAAATGAAACGTATGACGTGATGCAACTTTGAGACTTTGAGACATGAAATGCTGGTCATAATGGAGATGAACAAATGTATGCAATCTATACGAATAAATAAATATAACTTATGGGAAATTATCAAACTAGAATTGCTGATAACTTTCTGTTGAATATTGTGGGCAAATAGCACACTCAAAAACCACGTCCTTGTCGTTTGGTGACTTGACCAGTATCTTCAGATTGTCGAAAGACACCCTACCGGCTGCAATAGAATTACCGTACCAAGTGACTCGAAACTGAGTGCGTCTCTGGCTATGCCACTCCATGCAGGACACCAGAAGGAAAACACTCCTTTCGTCATCTAGCCGCAAACCAGACCACTCAGGAATACAAAACTAGCAGGACTGTTAAAGCACCTCACTGTTTGCCTCTAGCTCACGCCTTTTACGCTCGTCTCTCTTCTTCCTTGCATTTGTCTTTGCAACCAGCTCCGGCGCACCTACCAAATCTTTGCGAAAGATGGTTTGACTACAGGCAGGAACCGGGCATTTGTTGTCCTTATTTTCAATATCGTCTTTCCTTTCTCTCAAAAGATCCAGAATAGCCTGTCTGGAAAATGCGTGCTCACACTTTCTGGATTTCACAGGATCTTCCAAATAGGTCTTAGTCAACGGGCATTTGAAATCAGCAACAGCAGATGAAACTTCAATTTCATCGTTATAATCAGAATACAAAGACTCCACAGGCGGCATTTCCAGATCAACATCATGTGAACTGTTCCACACCTTTTCAACATATGTTTTGAATCTTGCTTGTGCAGGTGCAAGACGTTCAGACTCGGGTCGTGATTCTCTCTCAGCCAAATACTCTTGAAGAAACTCGTCGAACGTATCTTGCAAAGTTGGAACCTGCCGCTTAGCATCCAGATCCATGAGCTCTTGCCTCCCATTAACCGCCAATGAATGTTCGTCAATCAAGCTACCCGTTTTCTGCACTAGCTGAGACAACGATGTCAACTCCATTTTTGCATTCAAGACACCTTTAAAAGCTTCATGAAATGTACTTGTTTCATTAAGTGGTCGTTCGGTGTCATGCAAACTTTCGACCGAAATAGCTGCCTCCTCGATAGATTCTTCGGCTTTCACGTATAATCTTAAAACATCGTGAGGAACAGAATAGTTTGAATACTTTGCACGTATTTCCCTATTGTATGGATAAGTCGACATTAGGTAATGGTAGGTGAAATAGGCTTGATATTGCGACAGGTGATGCGCCACGCAGGAAATATTCACCACGCGGAATTATGCGATGAGCATTAGCCCCCGGCGCCAGACGCAAATGAAATAAACAAAATAGCGGCTATGTGACACTGAAAATCATATAAACATTCGTTGTAGTTTCGACGGGCTGTACGAGGGCTTTGCACAGATGCTCCCTTCCATGAGCATGATGCGAGCCAGAGTATGGAGAAAATAAGTTCCAAGCCTCCAGGTCAGTTTACTTGTAACCTTGCAAAAGTGCTCGCTAAGGTTCGGTCGTTATTCAATAAACTATTCTATATACAAAATGAGCGCTTAAATTGCCTTCACAAGCATCAATGCCTGGGCAAATCTGAACCTTCATGTCAACTCTCCTGCACACATTCAGAAGACATTCCTCTGACAAAATGTTGGTATCAAACCATTTTTCCTCCAATCAATGCCAATCCAGACATCCTGTTAATCGCTCTCCCGCGCCATCCGTCCCTAAAGATCTGGCATTCGCAAAACTTCGCGTTCCCTATTCTCAGCAACAAGCCTCAGCTTGTCCATAAGATCAGTCTTGTCCCATCGTTCCGGACAAACTCTCTTTTCATTTCTAGTTGCCCAGTAAAAAATATCCCAGTCTGGTTCATCCAGTAGCTTGTCAAATTCGTCCAACTGCTCCATAGTCATTGTGGGCAGATAAATTTTGGCAAACTTTGACAAAATCAAGTCAGCTTCCAGGATGCCTCTCTTTCTAGCTTGATAAAGCAACCGAGCTCGTTTGGTTTCCAAATCTTCACCAGTGCGAACAAGTGGAGGGATCTTGAAGTCATCCACGTCAACCTCATCATTGTTGAAAAATCTGACCGACTGGGTGCCGAGCCTCAAATTGCTTTGAAGACCTTGTCTCAAAGAGCTTCTGAGAAACACCAGTTGATTTCTTCGCAGCATGTTAGGTTATTGCATGCAAGTAACCGTTTGAAATTTCATTTTGATTGGGTAACGTGGGGGATGAGAGTTACTGAAGAGCAAACTTGTATAGAAAATAGCAGTCGGTAACTGAAGTGTGCTGTTTTTAGTACTGTATAGTTTATTGAACTTTTCTACATGATGCTTTCCTTTTGATTTCAACTTTCGCAACGCATCTGGCTCTTTGCCGCCACAATCTTGGAAAGTCTGCGGATATAACAAGCACTGTATCCGTCATGAGCACAAACCCTGCCGCCCCGACTGAAGTAACTTTATAGAACGCGCTTTTTGACTCTCTGGCTGCTTTCTGGCAATGTTTTCCCGTAGGTCAAACGCGCCAATTCAGGCGATTTCTGCTGTAGGCGAGAATGACTACTTTCCTTTGATCGAATGGGATGAAATTATTGAGTGTTTACGCGAAATGAACATTTCTGTGAATGATGAGATATCTACTCATCCTACTACTCAAGATGTCCAAAACATTTTGGAACAGTGGATATCGTCGTCATTTCATATAAACACAGAGTCTCTCAGACCTGCCATCCAACAAGCAGCTGGTGAAAGGGATGCAGAAATTGTTGAAACTGGCTCTGGTGACCGAGAATCAATAACTGCAGAAACAATCGAAAGCGGATTTCTATTTGCATTTTTTCTGGTAGCAAAGAAGCTTTTAGAAGCATCGTCGATCGAGGATTTCTCTATGATGGACATAGTGCGACCCGAACCAACAAGGCTGAGAAGGTTGTTATCATCAATGATCAATTTTGCACGATTTTGGTCGCAGCACAGTGAAGACATTGAGCCCTTTGTTCAAAGATCAGAAAATCTCAAAGCAAACATCGCTCAAGCAAGGCTCAATTATGATCGTGTGAACCGAGATATTGACAGTCTCAAAGCTTACAACTCTTCGGTGTCTGATGCAAAATTGATGGACGAAAATCGGGCAATGGGTGAGAGGCTAAGCGAACTGAGGATACAAGAGCAGAAGCTAACTGCAGCTCATGCGGATTACAAGGCTGCCAAGAGTCAGCTTTTGAGAGACGTGGAGGATCTAAACGACTTACTTGCCACGATGACTAAAAGAAATGATTTGGTTCGTCCCGTAGTAGAATCATCTGCAAGCTTTTTGACAATGAATAATGATTTGATAAAAAGTGTCGCTGACTTGGAAGCATCACATTACAGTATATCAAGTCGCTCTACAAAGATGGCAACCACTGTGAGATCATTACAGTTGATTACTGAACATATGACAACTATCAACCAACAAATCGAGGAATGCTTGGAGTTGAAGCGGCGAGCTACTCAAAAAATCGAGGGACTCAAACGTCTTCAGTCTTCCAACGTTGTAAAGCAGAAAGAAATCGATGACTTGCAATATAATTTGGACCTGCTGAACAAAGAAATGGAACACAGTAAAAGTAGATTTGAAGCTCATATGGAGACTTCTCGCACCGCTCTGGAGAATTTGGAGAAAAATACTGCAAATCTCAATTCTCAACTACAGGTGCTTCATCAGAAGAACTTTGAGCTGGAACGGGACGAAAACCTTCTTCATGACGAACATGTTCGTCATGAGGTGGAAATGCGCAGATTGGATGAAGAATTCAAACAAGAAATGGAACTTGTTGAACAGGAAAAAGCTCTTCTAGCCAAGGTTGTTAAAAAGTACATAGCGGAACTTACTCCTTACATTTGAAGAGTCGTTCAGAAACTCGATATTTATTTATTTATTGGTTTATCTTTGCTTTGTGAAATGGAATGAAAGGTAACTAGAATACTTATCCCAAAAATACGTCAAAATATCCATCACTGGTTTCTACAAATTGTTTACTGTGCGCTGGCCACATTGCAAAAGTCCTCTAGGCGTCTCACGCTGAAGTGGGATTCGCTTACAAGAAGAAAAAGTGGAAGATTCTTTTTTCAAAAGTAAAGCCGATGCATTTCTATTTTCCTTCAAGTGCTGAATCTCTCCGCTAAATTCAACAGTTGATAAGTCGTTTGGCACTTTCAAAACATGAACCTTATCGCTATTAGATTTGCAAAAAAATTTGACTCTTACAGCTGTGATTTTTGTTTGGCAATGATCAAAGACACTATGTGCAAAGGTTTTCAAATTGGTTGTTGATACCGATTTTGGGCTTTTGTTAAGCTGCTTATGCTCAACGGTAACGTTTTTAGAAGATTTAAACAGCTTTCTAAACTGTTTCTGGCCAGAAGAAAGTGGTCTCTTTGCCATCTGCATTGATTGAGCCTTGCAGCTTTTCTCAGTTTGATTGACCACTGATTTTTCATCACCATGGTTATTGATGGGCCAAGACGTTGAAGACCCTGGTTTTTCCACCACCATAGTACTGGCGTTGCCATCTAGATATTCTTGTTCTAGAATATTTGCAAGAATCTTTGTTGGGGGCTGATACTTATCAATCCACAACTGCGGTATATTACTTTCCGAGTTTCGAAATGTTGTACGTAACGAGTTCGCCAGTTTGTTATCGAGGTTATCAGCTTTACAACCAGCGATCACATCTGCACTGGCTAGACTACTGCTCAAGTTTGAAATCAAAAAGCTCGCGGGTGAGGACTTGTTTGACAACCTATCCAAATCTTTTGACCTCTCTAAAATAGACTGTTGCTCAAACCAATCTGCGACTTTCTTAGTCTGGGATTGAGTGTCAGAAAATGGATTCCCACTATAGTTTACATCCAAAGATTGAGGGGATTGAACACAGCTAGTAGAGTGGAGGGACAATGCCTGTAAGCTCTTCGATGCCACTCCGTTGCTCTCACCAAGTAGCGAAAAGTAACTTGCGCTGCTGTCCGATTCATAGAACCTTTCAAGCTCTGAAGTAGAGTGTATGTCTGAAACTGAGTACGGCCCAGGAAATGGTCGAAATCTATTGTGCTGTTCAGGTTTTTTATGAGAAAAAAAAGCTTTGAATAATAGCATTTTAGAAGTTCGATATATCAGAGTGGAGGAGGATTTTGAATATTGAGCGCGTTTGTACAACTTTTTGTAGCGTAGAAAATCAGTCAGTATTTTTAGAAACGTCTTGGCTTGACTCTTTCAAGTTTGAGATAAGTTGACAAATGGTCAAGCTCGACCATTTGTCTACAGAAGAACTTGCTCGCAAAGTCGAGTAAACGAGAATAAATCGCGATATTCAATTATTGTTGACAACAACAAACTGTTCTCAAACCCGTAAATTTGCGCAACCAGCCAAAGAGTTCTGTCAGTGCTGCCAACCGACACGAAGATCAAAAAAAATTGTTCATTCTCTCCATCTTGGCTAACTTTTTGACGAGCAAATAAATTATGGGCTTAGTTGATGACCTGAGTTAGTATTCGGGTGCGATCACATATATATGGGCCCACACTTGATAAACTATTGTTCATTTGAACGTTCTCACACAAAATGTTAATTGTTGTTCATCCTGAACTCCATCTTCAAAACTCATCATCTGCTTTGACAATCGATTAATACACAGAAGCCAGCTAAATTATGAAAATTCATTAAGCGTTGGTAATGAAAAGGGAATTGATTGTCGACAGTCGCAAAGAGTTCTCATATGTCGGTGTTGTCGGTAAGCATCGTTTCTTTCCTGAAAATACCCGGCATAACGAGGCTTCAATTTTGGGCCCAAACTTTGTATAGCACCGCAGCAGCTGTCAGAGTAATTAAATACTTGCGAAACCTGCTTTAAAATCGACGAAATTGAATTAGTTTCAGAATCTCCGAGAAAATGTCTTGCACTCATCCCACAAGCTGTGGCTGTCGAGCAGCAAGGGGCGCCTCAGATATCCGTGCTCTGCCGAGTGACCTTGTTTCATCATACCTACCAACCAATACCAATGCTTAAATCATTTCAACATCTTAAGGGAACTTTGACTCTATTTCGCGCCCCTGCCTCCCAAACATCCAAGCTTATTGAGAAACGTTTGACTGAAGCCAAGCCTAAATTCTCTGTTGATGTTACCGACAAGGCACCTACAAAGGAACAATCGGCAGCAATCCTCGACTATCTTAAAAGTAACGATAAGGAGATACTCAAAAGCAGACCAATTTTAGTAGACTGGGATAATGGGAAAATTGCTATTGATGATCTCGAGAAGTCAAACAAGATCATTGATGAGAAGAAGGAATAGGTAGTTTTTGCTTCCATAAATTCCTCTTACGAACAATAGTTAGTAGTTAGTACTAGTAATATAAATACAGAACACATGTGACATTACGTTTCAAAAAGGTTATTTCTTTTCCTTCTTCTCCTTCTTGTCTTTCTTCTCCTTCTTGTCTTTCTTCTCTTTCTTTGGAGTTTCTTCCTCCTTCTTTCTCTTCTTGTCCTTCTTTTCCTTCTTTAGTTTCTTACCAGACTCTTCTTCTTCTTCTTCTTCCTCCTTTTCCTCTTCTTCTTCGTCATCATCTCTCTTTCTCTTCTTATCCTTCTTGTCCTTCTTTTCTTTCTTTGGAGTTTCAGAAGTCACGTCAGGGAGCTCAACGTCAGCAGTGTCAGCATCCTCATTATAAGTAGTAGATGAGATGATCTCGATTGGCTTATGCTCCTTGCTAGATTTAATGCCTGAAGAAATTTCACGACCCTCAAGAGCACTGAGTCTCTTCTCAATTTTTACTCTGCTCTCAATGCCAACATTTGGGATATCGTCCCTCTCTTCAGCGAAAGCATCATAACGAAGAGAAAGAGAAAGCTTGGCAGCCAACATTCTAGCAACCTTACCCTTGTTCTTACCCGAGGCTTGACCAATGAGAGACGCATGATAAATCAGACCATATTTGGGGGTATCATGCTTGGTTTTGAGAGCTCTGAAAAGAGCCTTCTCAGCACCCAAAATTTGAACAGTAGAAGCTGGGGCTTTTGCCAATGAAACAAGAGATCCAGCATGTGCAATCAATCGAGCCCCAACAAGTTCACCTACCAGAGCAGTAAGATTAGGGGCGATGGCGGCCATACGAGAAGATAGATAGGCAGAAAGCTTATCTCTATATTCCGCAAAATCGATAACCTGGTCGGCCAAAGATTGAATGTTTTCCAAATCAAACTGGGTGATCTCAGTACCCATAGAAATCTCTGCAGCTTCCTTCAAACGTTGCTCGATATCCTCTGGAAGTACGGACGAGAGGTCTGTGGTGGCAGCATTAGTTCTAAGGCCCATAACCTTGATGACTCTTGCATATGCAACATTGTCTTGGACAATCTTCGCCATTTCAGGGAAATGCCATCCGTACCATTCCTTGATACGCATAGCATAAGTGTTGAGTTCCTTGTCCAAGTCATCGAGCAGAGAGATAGCTTGAACAATCATAACATCGACCTTGTCTGCCGAAAACTTGAGCTTATGTCTTCCCAAGGAGTGGGAAAGACCAAGCGACATAACCTTGAGGTCCTGATCAGTCAAACCAGGAAGCAAAACTGGCAAGTTCTCACGAATTGCTCTGTAGAGGTCTAAGCAAGCAGAGTCAGCAACAACCTTGAGAGATTCGAGGGATGGAATTTTTGTGATGGAGTTACCGAGCTTAGCGTCCGAAACAACAAGAGTTTCCTTGCCCTTTGCATCGTCAAATTGTTCTTTCAGCAAGGTGGCAAGTCTTTCGGAAACTTTACCATCAACAATAGAGTTGACTTCTTCCAAGGCAGCAGCAGCAGAGTCGAATTTTGCAAAGTTCTTGATTTTGAACTGCGACGAAACAGCCTCAGGAGTTGAAAGGTCAGAAACTAAAGAATCAGACTTATAAATCTTTTTGTCTTTCGCCTTAAGAAGCGCATAACCAGCGGCCGTCTCAGTCAGAACGAAGGTCATTTTGTGTTGGAGAGAGGCTTGTTGGTTCTTCTAAAAGTTGGTTCCTCTTTGGAAAATTTCACGCACTCAATTTTTTTTTTGCACTAGTGCTGGAATTTTTTTGCCCGGGAGTGGTTGCCTACCAAGTAACAAGCAGAGTAAGAAAAAAGCCACGTTTGTGGGCTATCGTGGTTGTGGCTCCCTCAGCAGTGGTGTTGCCGCATCACACAATTGATATTAGAGTGCAGGTGGGTGCTCTTCAAAAAAGGAACCCTACTGCCTGATGTGATTGGTCAACGACATCTGTCACATGCATCATACTACATGATCGGAAAGCGTGATCTCCGCCAGGATGCCCACCCACAATGGGCAATCTTCATTTGCATCTGTCGCAACGGTGCACTAAAACACGGCAGATAAATGCCTCGTGCACAGATTCAATTAACATCACTTGTCAACACTCAACCAAATAATTAACACAGGTTAAGCATTCACTCCCTCTAGCTTGTCCGTCACCGCTCAAGTTAACCTGTGTCAATAAGCACCCGCACCAGGGCGTATGTTCAAAAAATTCTGGCTGATAAGAGATAGCACATATCGTAGCGCCCAGGCAGCCACAAACGCCATAATACGACTAGTCCTTTTTGGCGATTACCATGGACATATAAATTCATATTCATACTCCTCTCCTTTCCATCACACCGCACTTTTTATTACTTTGTGCTTTGTTCAGTCCCATTTAATTACACGAATCTGACTGCCTGGGCTGGCTCTGTCTTCCGCTTTCGGCTATACAGTTCCCTCAGTACTATCCTACCCCACAATAGAAGGTTCCACACTGGCTAAGAGCAGTTTTCATCTCTCATAGCGCATTTACTGTCCAATTGTTAGCACATTGTATTCTACCGCGTAGTCACTATTGTTCGCCAACAATGACTAACGCATTTGTAACGCTTATCTACAATGATGACTATCTTGACGGAGCTCTTGTTCTAGGGCACTCTCTTAAAGATCACTCCCCTGATACTCATCGCGCTATTCTCATAACCAGTGGTGTTTCTGGTGACGCCATCAAATCACTTGGTAGTGTTTTCAACTCCATAATTCCTGTATCGCCGATACTTTCCAAGTCGCCGTCCTGTCCTAAGCATCTCCAACAGGTCTACACTAAATTGCACGTCTTCAATTTGACACAGTTTGAATCAGTGGTATTTCTAGATGCCGACACGTTTGTTGTGAAGCCGATCGATAAGCTCTTTGAATATGCTGAACCTCTGAAAATTGCTGCCGCTCCTGACGTTGGCTGGCCGGATATTTTCAATTCTGGTGTCTTTGTTGCAGTGCCTAATGCCCAGCATTTCCAAGATGTTGTTTCAAAGGCCAAAGACACAAAATCATTTGATACTGGAGATCAGGGATTCTTGAATGAAGTTTTTGCTGAAAACTGGACCAGAGTTCCCTTTATCTATAACGTGACACCGACAACTGCTTATCAGTTTCCAACTGCTGCTTCTCGCTTCAGCAAAGATATTTCAGTACTTCATTTTGCTGGATGGTCCAAGCCTTGGGAAACCGAGACTGCGCCTTCTCCAGAAATTTCGTCGGTCTACAACCAGTGGTGGACTGTCTATAACAAGAACAAAGTAGGCGGTGAGTCTGCAGCTGCTAAGACAATCTCCCCTGATCCTCTTTGGTGGGATGCATCAAAGCGTCCACCACCAGTCAATTCAGCACCTCAGGCTGCGGGACTTGTATTTACAAATTCTGACAACACTTGGGATAGCGATTCTGCTGAGGTGAGCTCACCACACATTGTGTTGGGGGAGTCTTCATACACTTTGCCTTTTGAAAAACACCTGCCAAAGGCTGAAAGATATTTCCCTGAGGACGATGAGTAGACTCACAGCTCGTGCCCCACCTGTAACAACTGTTGTAGCAAGATGGAGTAATGCTTAGTATCTACCATGGCGATACGGGCGTACTTACTCTAATGATATCTTGACTCATGATGACTTTGTTTTACGATTTTGTAATACTATATTAACTTATATTTTGTTTTGATAAATTCCCCACAATTGTGACATTTTTACTCAAGGTCGCACAAATTGACATATATCGAGGTCCATGTATGTAGTCTCATGTCAACTGAATGTTAGTTTCAGCCGCTATTCTACATTTATTTCCTGGCTTGTTGCAACAATAACTTGGTACACGTTGTTGCGAATACTTCGCGTGACCCATCTCATGAGCCTCATCCCTCCACTTTATAAGACTTTTCACGTGGATAGTTTCGGAAGTGTCTCTCTATTATGGAAAACGAGCTGAACACAGTGGTGGGTTTAGTGGAAGACCTGCTAAGTCGTTTACAAGACGATCGTGAGAAATGTGATAGTCTACAGACAACGGCTGACCGGGTTCTGGATGGCGAGAAAGCAAAGGTTAGTTATTTGAGAAACAATGCAGCAGGCTTTGAAGCGGACTTGGCGGACTTGGAAGCGTCTATGAAGCGTCCCGAATTACTTCTTGAGCCAATCTCTGAATACGACGCGTCTTCTCCAGCGTCAATGATGCGTCGCAACATTGAGTTGAAAGATAGACTGCAACGGCTGGAAATATACGAGGAACAGGTCATGGCTGTCGAGAAAAGAGCCGAGCTGAAGCTGGCAGAGATTTGCCAACGGTTGAGACAACGTGCGGTGTTTGATGCCAACATGACAGCGGCACATCAGGAAACAAAACTAGAGGAGCAGGCTGTCCAGCAAGAGTTACAAGAGAGGTACTTTCAAATGCTGGATTTTTTTCGATCAGTTTTGCAACCAAGACTCAAGGAAACATTGGAACAAATATCTGGACAGGAGACCATTGTTAAAGAAATCAATGCTCAAGCAGCTCATGCAACATCTGCTTTGACCCACTTGGAGCGATGGCCCGCGACAAATGGAAATACAAGAGACTGAATAATCTAGTAGAGCCTTACTCTTTACTGCACACACTATTAAACTACATCCTTTCTCCTTTGTTTTTCCAGCGGCATTGTTTGCCGTACTTCCTGAACAACATCTAGGTCGATGTTGGCTAGCAAAATGGTCTCTGTGCTTCCTGGCACGTCTGGCGCTTCTGCAATGACTGTTCCCCAAGGGTCAACAACCATTGAATGCCCGTACGAAATTCTCTTGCCTTCTTCGTCATGCTTCCCAGATTGGGCAGCCATTATGACATATGATTGTGTGTCCAAAGCCCGTGCTTTTCCAAGTGCCATCCAGTGTGCAGCGCCTGTACGCAGCGTGAATGCAGAGGGATATAACAATACCTGGGCACCCAACTCCCGCAGCTTCAAAGCCATCTCGGGGAATCGAATATCATAGCAAATTGCAGATCCAATAAGACCAATTGGGGAACTGAATGGCTTCAGAAGCTCGTTACCGGGCTCTACTGAGTCAGATTCTCTGACGATGGCCCCATTGGGCATATCAACATCGAATAAGTGTAGTTTCTGGTATCTGTGAACAATGTTGCCGTTTGGATCTATCCAAAGTAACGTGTTTTTGACCCGCTTGTCAGCTGGCTCGTGAACACCAACAGATATGTATGGCCTTCTTTCTGGGCTGATAGATGCCAGAGCTTCCTTCAATGGTGCCAAAAACTCAGACTTGTCTACCGACTGACAAATTGCAACTGATTCTGCTGCTGAGCGAGCAATGTAATCAGATGCTTCCGGCAAAAACAGCACTTTCGCACCAATATCTGCAGCCTGTTTCAAGAGTTTAGCTGCTACTTTTCCATTATTAAGAAGGTTGGTTGTTGAACATAATTGTCCAACGGCAATCAGTGTCATGTTGGTGCTGCGCTTTATCGCTGCTGCCGAGATTTCGGGGTTGTGGGAGTGATTAGCAGTTGCCCGCCATCATTGGAATCCGAAGCGATGGGTGTTTGGCGGCTCTTGAGAAATGAAGATGACGGGGCTGAGTTTGTCTTGTTTTACGATTTATAATTTTGTATTGACTGCTGGCTTAGACAAACGTCTCAAAAAAAAAACAATCCTGCTTTTGAACTTTTGTACATTGGCCAAGGCTTCGAGTAGTTTCGTTACCCGCCCTGTTGTATGACTCAGAAGCTAACGGCCGTATATATAGTTGTATTATCGAGCAGGCAAGACCATAACAGATAATGTCAGCAAGCGAATACAATAATCCCCTTGCTACTAATGTGATACTTCCAAAGTATACCACGTTTCTCAAAGATGGCAAAACGGAAGCTACAGTTTATCCTGTTTACCGTGCGGACGAAGTTCCTCAAAGTCTGTTGGAGTTCATGTGCAGAGAATTCAACAGTGAAATCGAACGGGGAGATACTTATCCGTATTCCAAAACACTGGATGTTGAAACGTTCAAGCAGTACTGGTTAGGCAAGTTCACGGCAATTATGCTGCTTGGAAATGCCGACCAAATCCCCGAGGAAGCAGACTGGGAGAAGGTATTTCTTGGTACTTTCTACATAAAGCCAAATTACCCTGGACGCTGTGCGCATGTGTGCAATGCAGGTTTTGTTGTAAACCATCGCATTCGGGGCCAAGGTATTGGCGGAATCTTGGGTGGACTGTACGTCAAATGGGCTGGCAAACTGGGCTACACTTATTCAGTGTATAATCTCGTATTTGAGACCAATAAGGCATCCCTCAAGATTTGGGATAATCTTGGATTTGAGCGTATTGGTCGCATCAAAGGAGCAGGAAGACTTAAAGGCTATGACAAGCCTGTTGACGCCATAATGTTCGGCAAGGATTTAGAGTCATAATTCCATCGTACATAGCATTTGTATAGAGCAAACACACTACACTTCACTATCGATAGCTAGAGACAAAATTTAGAATAGGAAGATTTATGTTGCGCATAGAATGACCTGTGGAGACAGCGCGTTAGGGTTAATGACGGACAAAATCACGGCCCTCATCTGCCACCAATTTAGATTACATAGTGGCCCAAAAAGTAATGTCAGCGATGTTCAGTGAATGTCGACGACAAAATAACTACCGAGGTTTAGCGGACCGCTCAACGTGGCCATCGCAGTCGAACTATACAGTACGCATTTGTGTAGCCATCGATTCAATTTACATCAATTTAGGGCTCGCGTTCTGCACCGCGGCCACTAAGCTAATCAAAGTTGCGAGGTTGCTCACAACCGATACAAGGATTTAGCGGCTAAAATATTTCAATATCTATTTACCATTGGAGCATCAGTAGAATCCGTAAAAGAACTGAGATCACTATGCAAATTCTCTGCTCCTGCTCAATATATCTCCGAATTCGGAACGCTTACTAAAATCTCACCTATCAGCCCATTTGCAGACAAAACTCCCAGACTCTAAACTACAAGTGCACTTCACATACCGCTTAGTACAAACACGCGAGTAAATGTAAGTATGGCTGGAAATTAAATTACTGGTGGTCATCGGCCGTCAGGCACGCACAAGCATTTCTAACGCAGGCCTGCAGAACTAGAGGATCCAACACAACCCCCTCATTATCGACCTCTTTCAGGGAAGGAACAAAATATTAGACCCTATACAGTCTTGCTGCGCGATGGAGAGACTACTGCTACAATCTATCCAATTTCCAACAGCAATGAGGTGCCCCCAGAGCTGATGTCGTTTCTGTGCGATGAGTTCAATGTTGAAATCGAACGTGGCGAAACTTCTCCCCTGTTTGACATTCTTCATATCGATACCTTTCAAAACTACTGGTTTGGTTCCTTTGCTGGAATAATGTTGCTTGGAGACGAGCCGAAAATCCGCCACAACAAGCAAATAGCGTGGGAAAAGGAGACCCTTGGTGCCTTTTACATCAAGCCGAACTACCCAGGACGCTCGTCTCACGTTTGCACCGCTGGTTTTCTCGTGAATGAGGGGATCCGCAATAAAGGCATTGGCAGAACCCTAGTCGAATGCTATTTGAAATGGGCGCCGCGACTAGGCTACCGGTACTCGCTGTTCAACCTCGTGTTTGAAACCAATATACCCGCCACGAAAATCTTTGACGATCTCAAGTTCAAGAGGGTGGGCAAGGTCAAAGAGGCGGGCTATCTCAAGTGCTTTGACATGCCTGTTGATGCAATTATCTATGGGCGAAATATCGGTGAATCTTCGGACGACATGGGCGTCGGCGAGCTGCGCTTCGATCGGATTCGCTTCTATCTTGAAACGGGCAAATACCCCACTAACGCCGGCCGTCTTGAAAAGTCGCGTTTGCGATCGTCCTCGGCTCATTACAAAATCGAAAATAACAAGCTCATGCTCAAAGACAGAGAGGTGATTGCGGAAGAAGACCGCCAGCTAAAGATTGCGAGAGAGTTTCACATGGTGTCGCACGCCGGCATCAACAAGACGACGTCCTCCATCACGGAAAAATACCACTGGACGCGGATAAAAACGACTGTGGCTAACGTGATACAGAGCTGTGCCTACTGCAGGGAACACTCGCGGCCCGCTGGAAAAGTGAAGCGGCAGAAAATGGACGAGGAGGGCAGTCGCTCGGGCATTAGCAACGACGACGGAAAGACCACGCTGAGCCATTCCAGCATGGACGAAAGACATTCGTCTATTGATAATGAGACCAGCCAGCGAAACCACACTGAAGGCAACCATCTCACCGTCGATGATGTGTCGGCTGTTCTCAAAGGCGTGAAGCGAGAGTCTGCTCATTCGTCTGCAGATAACGAGGAACAGAACAGCATGTCTCCCCACTTGACGGACAACTCTCCGTTTCTTATCGATGATCCATCTCCTTTGCTGGCAATGCCCGTGGATCCTCAGATGGGACCAGAAATCGGCGCCGTGTTTGACTCGAGTCGAGACGAGGTGATGGCCCGCGCCCTTATCGAGGCAAATGCCAATGAGCACGGCGAAATTATTTATACTGATTAGTTGCACGTTCAATCGAGTGCAACACAAAATAATCTACTTTAATTTAATATTTTATTTCGAACAAACTGCCTGCAAGTATAAACTGATGACGCCAAATCTGACGGCACACATAGATTTGGAGATTGTCGCTAGTCAAAATTACTCACTGTAAATGGTTCGAACGCATATCCCTCACCTTCAAAAAATTTGGACATGGCCTCAACCCAATGAAGACGAAGCGTATGAAGCATAGCTGAGGTACCTTCCATGATGACCAAGATGCAAACTGTCAACACAAACCACATTCCAAAGAGGAAAACTGTCATCGCTATGCCTTTAGCACCAGTGGTACCAAATGCGCCTTGAATGGTCATTGACCACAGCACCGACGAAAGCTGAGCATGCGCAAGTGACAGCGCCCATAAACGAAGATATGATGCAGTATGGGAAACGCAATTTAAACAAAATTCAATGGTGTGGATAACTTGATGGATCATAATCTCTCCGAAATCAAAATTTTCATGCTCCTCTTCATCTTCAGCGTCCTGAATCATCATGTCTTGTATAGACGACGTATCGTCAAGCTGAATCGAAACTTCTCGGCTGATTCTTCGGCTTTGTTCGTGCAAATCTTGATAGCCTAGTTTTTGAGCCTGGGCGTTTTGACGTTTCAAAGTCAACGGCTTATAAAGAAGCAACCAAGGCACGCATACCAGAGCAATAAAAACCAAAACTTTTTGCACAAATTCTTGACCTGGATAAAGCTGCATATCAATCGTGCTGGGCGCCAAAAACATGTTGATAATCATATTCAGTAGTCCAGGCGGTTGCTTTTCAATTTTGATCCAGTCTATGGACCATTTGAAAATAATGGCAAACGACAAATATCCAAAAATGGCCTGCATAAACAGTACAGACGGAATGAAGTTTCCAATGATATCCACTCTCGATTTAAAAAACCTGTAGTTTACAAGTGAAAAAAAAAGTGAATAGGTCATATGACAGAAACCCATCAAAACCGAGAGTTTCATTTTGTAAGAGTTGCTAAAAATGAGCGCATTGTCAGTACCATGCCAGGCAAAATCTAAACCAAAAGGATAAACACCAACCTTGGTGGCTTCAATTTGCTCCCCAGCCTCAAACTCGGATGGCCATTTCCACCCGGAGCGGAAGAGAGTCATTGATTTTGAAAAAACATCATTGTAGAGAAATCCTGTATAAATAGAAAACATTCCCATCAGTAACAGCATATATCTTCCCGAAAATGCCATGTCAAACAGTTCATCTCGTTTCATAAGTGCAAGCTTTTTTTCAGACAACACCAACCATAGTGCCGCCAAGAAAAGTATAAAGCCATGGCCCACATCGCCAAACATGATTGCAAACAAAAATGGAAAGGTAATGATGGCAGCTAATCCAGGATTCACCTCTTGATATGTTGCAACACCATAGACATCAACAATTGCTTGAAAGGCACCTGTAAATTTGTTGGTTTTATGGTAAGTTGGTGGCTTTCGATTGGTAATCAACTCGTTCAATACCACTGTCGAAGTATTGTTTCCGATATCAGCAAGCTCCTGCTTGACTGAAACAATTTGATTTTGTGGAATCCACCCTTCGCCAATCAAACATTTCCTTGTTTGATCGAAATTAAATAAATTCAGAGCCTTGAAAATGTTCATTTCACACTCAATGACCTGACGCCACGCTCCAATTTGTTCCGACACCGCTAGCAGATTAGCTCTGAGTTGTAATGCCGTTGAATCAAGAACACTAGTCAAGTCCTCCAACTGACTGTTGACAAGCTGCAATTCTTCTTGTCGCAAATTCCAATTCTTGTCTACTGGAATAATATTTGCGTCCAACGAATCACAGATTTTTCTCGCTTTAAGCAGCAGATTATCTCCATGAACAAACACTATAAATACATCCTTTAGCACTTTGTCGCCGTGCTTATTTTGCATCTCCTCCTCAATCTCCATGTGACCTAGAAAAAGATTTCCACGAAGTGCTCGCCATAAAATTCTCTCTAATACACCTATTTTTGATCTTTCAATAGTTCCGCATATAAATTGAAAGTCGTATTGGATAAGGACTCCGGCTCGTCGCGAGCCAGCAACAGTGGGACCGGGTAAATCGGTCTCGATGGGATCCTCAGCCAGGAGATCGGCCTCTTCATCATCCTCATAATGCTCTTCAATAGAGAATTGATCACTGTCATCTCCTCTCAACAATGGGGCTTCATCTTGCCCCGTGTGCGGTCGGTCGGCATTGGCCTCCAGCGATCTGCGAATGTCGTTGGCAGACTGGCCAGAGAGAAAACGGCCAACATGGTGTAGAGTGTGTCGCTTCTCATGTAGTTTGGAGCGTCTCAACGATAGTTCCTCGAAGCTCATTGATAACGAAGTGGTACGATCCTCATTTTCAGCAATTCGTTGTATGGTTGCATCAACATCTGCAACGGAGGCAGTGGAAAGCATGGGCTCGACATCTGGCAAAGGCAAGCCAAATTCTTGTATCCTAGCTTCACATACGTTTATCAACCTCAAAGCATTGTCGAGGTTGCGAATCTCCTTGACAAACGATCTTTGAAATGTCGAAACTCCCGCGTTCAAATCACGCAGCTGTATCACCTTCATTTGACCGAGCCTAAGCACAATGTCACGCCCAATCTCTGTCGCCACGTACAGCTGGACGAGCGACATTGGAGCGGACCTGAAGATTGCCTCGTCCGCCATTTTTAAGTAGTGTTACAATCTTCTTTATCTACTCCCCACTCGAAAAAGTGTCTATTTCTTTTTGTCGTCCACTATCGCGACAAATAAATACGTATGCCAATCCACGTAGATTAATTGCAGATGCACAACTTGTCTCAGCGCGAGTGATAAAGTGACAAGTTGGTATCAAGTAGGTGGTGGTTCCCGAGATGCGGCGGCGAATACCTATATCGTGGCACTGAAAATTGAGGGAAATGGAAGCAGGTCTGATGCGGAAACCGATATCTAGGCACTGAGATTGTAGATCAATAAAATCGGATTAAATTCTATTTTTTCAAGGTGGTGAGTTGTTAAAAATATTACTACTTAGTCTCCACATATAATCCATCTCGTTAATGATGGGACACCCCCTCATTGGTCAAACCAATGAAGGGTAGATTGACAGTTTCTCTGCAATCACTGTAGCCTATCCAGTGTTGAAGTCAATTGACTGTCAATAGCGGTGAAGGTTGCGACATGGATATTGCTCAAAAGTATGTCTTCTGAGTGATTCCTCGCGCTGTGGCAGGTGGCGGCACTTGAAATAGACAAAATACCATCAGCATAGACCTCAAAGTTTTCGAGCTGCTCAAAAATCTTGGATCGACTCTCTTTGCATTGAGATTTTGACTGGCTAAGAATCATCAGCGTTCTTCACACCTTCGTCCGTATATTTTATCAGCTCATCTTGACTGGGCCATATAGTTTTCTTACAACCTGGCTTCCCTATATACTCCTGGCTACACATCCAGAAATACTTGAAGGGCTTGTTTTCTTTCTCAACAGTCGTCCTTAGAATCATGGGTTGCCGACAGCTGCACTTTGGCAGCTTAGAAAGTTCCATTGCTGAAGGATACATTCGGAACGTTATCGAGATACGTGTATTACCCGAAACCGGGTGTGGAGTGCAGTGTGAAGTTGAGACCACGCTGTGTTTGTATCTCTCCTGACATCCCGCATGCATTATCACAACTGAGTTGTGAGGAAGATGTAAAGCGTACGTCGGCATTTGCCGTCCATGACGATGCTTTAAACGAAATTCGCGATTAACTCCTAGTGACAAACCGGCAATGGTGCATTCAGGCCCCAAATGACTGAGCTGATCGGAGTGATAGCCCACAGAATCCGATGGCCCTTCATAGGAGTTACATACTGCAATATCGGAGTGCCACTCAGATGTTTGATATATAGAGCGACCACGGAGATTGATTTGTTCATTTACAAGCCTTTGGATAATGTCCCGAGCATCTTTCATATTCTTGTCAAAGAGCCGTGCGTCGGTCAGGATCCTCCCGCTATAAGAAGTTTGCCTTTGGACTTCCGTGTATACGGCACTTCCATGCGGAGAGTTCACTTCCCGTCCAAATAAATGAAATGCTCTTCTACTCCAACTGCTGGTTTCAGACATGAGACCTCGTAGAAGCGAATCAGCGAGATCTTTCGGCAGTACATCTTGGTGAAGAGTCACATAGCCTATCTCAGACGCTATTTCCTCTGAGCCATACAAATGAGTCGTCGTGCCTGCTTTCGGAGCCGCAACATGCGTTCGGTTGATTTTGAAAGTAGCCTGTCCGGAACTTTTTGAGTTGATCCTGAACTTTGCCCTTGCCTTCAAAAAATGATCTGCCTGCTTAGTGTCGCCATTATGTTTGGTCAACGCGTTGAGCAGATCCTCGACGGGCGTCGAAGGGTGCAACGACTGCAGAATAGCCAGCTGCAAGTCCGTATCCATGACATTGAAAAGTCAGGGCTGAATAAATCAGTTATAGTCGCACCTAGTTTGAGAGCAATGACTAAGATAGGGCGTTTGTTGGTGACATGGTTTCGATGCGTGAGCAGGACACAAAGGCCGGAAAGATATAGCTAGCGATAGTGTAGATCATGCGATGGTAAATTAGAAATTGATTAACCTCATTAAAATATCCTATAAAGTATAAAAATGTTTGAAAATTTGTCGCCCAAGCCGTTGGACACCCGACCATGTCCTGCTTGCGGCAAACTGCGCGCCAAGTACTTAAACGAAACACACGGAGGCTGTTTAAAGAGCAGCCATCCCGACACCTTTCCAAAGCCATGCCCTTACTCGGCCTTCTTTTGGTAGCCATATGGGTAGTTTGTTGTCCAGGTCCAGAGGTCTTTGCATGCATCGTCAATGGACAGCTTTGCTTCCCATTTTAGTTCCTTATTGGCACGCGTTGGCTTTGCAGTCAAATCCAAAACGTCGCCTTCTCTTCTTGGCGCGATTTTGTATGGCAACTCTCTACCAACAGCTTTATTGAAAGCCCTCATAACTTCGAGAACTGTGGAGCCGTGTCCTGTGCCAAGGTTCCACTCTCTGCAGAATCCGCTCTTGGACTCGGGCTCAATTGAAACCTCTTCAAGTTTCGCTAAAGCGGCCAAATGGCCCATGGCGAGATCCATAACGTGGATGTAATCCCTGATGGGGGTGCCGTCACGAGATGGGTAGTCGTCACCAAAGACGTTCAGCTTCTCAAGACGACCAGTTGCGACTTGTGCCAAATAAGGCAACAAATTGTTTGGAATTCCAAGGGGATCTTCTCCCATGATTCCCGACGGATGTGCGCCAATGGGGTTGAAGTATCTCAAAAGTGCAACCTTCCACTTTGGAGACACTTTGCAGTGGTCACGAAGAACCCACTCAATCATGAGCTTGGACTTTCCATAGGGAGAAAACGGAGCATCAGTAGGACATTCTTCGGGGATAGGAATCATGTTCTCAAAACGGGTTGCATCTCCGTACACAGTTGCAGACGAAGAGAATACAAACGACGTCACTCCAAACTTGTCCATGGCCTTGATCAAATTCACAGAGCCAGAAACATTGTTTTCGTAGTAAAGAAGAGGCTTTTGAACAGACTCGCCGACAGCCTTCAAACCGGCAAAGTGAAGAACGGACGAAATTTTGTTTTCGGAAAAGACCTTGCAGAGGCCATCAAAGTCGCGAATGTCGACTTCGTAAAGAGGCACCTTGACACCAGTGATTTTCTCCACTCTGTTGAGAGCCTCTTTGGAAGAGTTGCAGAGATTATCAACAACGATAACCTTACGGCCAGCCTGGAGCAAGCAAACAACAGTGTGGGAGCCGATATAACCAGCACCGCCGGTGACTAGGACATAGTCGTCAATAGACATTTGTAATGAAAGTGGATAGTATGTGATGTTAGAACGAAGAAATAAATAACGCGTTTGCGGAAGTGACCCAGATGCAGGATGGGTTTATTTAAAGTGATTTTTGGGGCGTTCGAGGTGTGTCGCATTGAAGTGGCATGGGAGCCACCACAACAACTATAGTCTACTGGGATAATAGAGGCCACTGCCGCTAAGTCACTGGTGCACTATGCGAAGCCGGTGACTAAGGGGCAACGTGTCATCGTTGTCATCCTTTCGTGGCTAGTCCACACTGCTGAGCGTTTGGATGCAGTGGGTGATTTGGTGATGGGCAGGGATCAAGACTGAGGCACACCTGCAAATGCCAAATAGGATATGACGGCGCCTACGCTACTGAGCAAGGTTATGGACGCAAAAAGGTCTGCCATTATATGTGCTCGTTGTCTGCGAGAAGGGCCTACCAGAAACTCAAAATCGGTGTCAGGCACCGGATCCCATCCGACGCAAGGCGAGGCATATTGTGTTCCCACCCGAACCTCGAAAAAGGCAACAATGCGTCTTTTTTCGGACAGCTGCCGAAAAAGTCACAGCTATTGATTCAGAGCAGGCTGATTGAGTGCCAACTCCAACTCATTAGAGTCAAATGAAACGCACGGGCTTTAGAGAATCATGCAAAATCACTCTAGAGAACCACGCAAATGACGAAATCGCAAGCTCGGGTAACATTGCCATGCGTTTCAGAAGTAACTGGCCGACGGGTCAAGCGCCAGGCTTTTCCATGGTGCGTTCGACAATAGTATTTACCACCTTTTGGTAAATTCCAGACATTGGATTTATTATTTTCCATGGAATCAGCTTCCACAATCACGTGCCTTTTGTTCGTCGCCTGATGAAATTTGTAACGTGCATCCGCAAAGCTATTATACCGCGTCTTGGTGGGCTCATATAGTCGAACGCCCATTGAAGCTTGTCCAAAGCTGTCACATGTGAAAACTTCTGGTGAGATCGTCTATAGGTCTGTACATTTTATTTTCTAAGAGTTGAGACTACGTTGTCAAACACTCTCTCACCCATCGGCTGGCCAATTTCCGTACATAAACGTATGACAGGGGTATCCACGGCAAATATGATGGGATTTGAGGTAAGCTGGAGAAAAATGGAACGAGATTCGACTACCAAAACTTCGGACAATGAATCAAGACAAGTAATCGGTACTGTAGAACTAGGTCAGATCCAATCGATCCCGCGCCAGTATGACCGATTTGGGAGTCACTGAAACAACCAACTTGCAATTAATTAACAATTCTGTGCAATAATGAGCGAAGATGAGACGCTCGTGTGAACATACAGAATGCTAATGTGAATTCGGCACGTTGAATCTGTCCAAGGGGCGCAAAATTCGTCGACAATTCCTGATGTGGAAGTGATATCTCGGCTGACATGATCCAGATCTTCTGCCTGATTTGGAAGGGATCGAAAACTACTGACATCTTCATGGTTTCTATATGAGTGGCACTGGCTTGAAACTCAATTGAATAGAATTCACACAGCTTTTAACGTTATAGTTTGATTTATAAGTGGCATTCCGGTACTTGACCATTCTTCTACGAGTCGAAAACTCTATCTGTCGTGCTCGCCATCCGTTGCTGTGCTTTGCACCAGTCGGCGATACGACATGAGCCTCAGCCGGGTGGAACAAGGAACTTGGTCCACACAGATAACGGACAACAAGGCAGAGAAAGTAGACAGAGTATCCGCCAAGCAAGCGGATAGTGAAATTCAATGCCCTTTAATTGAGACGGAGGGAGTTTTCACTAAATAGCCAAGGTCTAATTGTCTTGGTTTCAATTCCGTGCTAGTTTTCAACCACCCCCCCCATCGCCTCAGCCGCGTCTCAATTTTTCCACTAGTCACCAACCTTGAAAAAAAGTTTTTGGATTCCGCAAGAACCTCAGACAACCCAAAAAAAATAATTCCAGTTGCAACTTTTGTACTGGACAAAGATTACTTCTGCTAGAAAATTTACATGCAAACTTTAAATACTGCTTTTCTAATATGTCCAAGATGCCCCCTGCTAAGAAGGGTGTTTTGAGCGGTAAGCGACTGAAACACCTTAGATCTGGTGCCAATTCTCCAAATGTTGCATTTTCTTCTGGTTCTTCTTCGTCTGAATTGTCGGATGTAGCCGACGACGATGAGGAAGAGGACGAGGATGACGATGTGGCAGAAGGATCTGACTATAGAGAGACAGACGAGGAAGCTGAAGAGATAACGGCTGACGACGATCAAGACAAAACCAGTGATGGAGAGACCGGAGATGAAAGTGACAGTGCAGATAGCAACGAATCGGATGATTCAGATTCATCTTCTTCCTCCCTATCTGAATACTCTACCCCCAAACGCCTATCACCAAAGAAGCGGGCACCAATACCAATTCCAAAGAAAATCGACGTTCGATCTTTGAGAAGAGAGGCTCTGTTGAAAAAGTCTCAAAACACATCGGTTATGAGCTCGGAAGATGAAAGCGGAACAGAACATTCCAACCGCGCTGCAACTACGGCCCATAAGAGAACCGCCAGAAAGGCTCTTCCGGGGGCTGGCGCTGCTAGTAATCCTCTTATTAAAAGTAGAGGCAGGCGAGACAGTCAACTTGTTCATTCTTTAGATGAAGAATCTGAACAGTTTCCACGAGCTCCACGCGAATCCTTTGCCGCTGGAGGCCTCGGGGCACACGTTTTCGTTCCACAGGAAGACGATGAAGAGGACGAGTCTTCCTTTGAAGAGGAATCCCTAATCAAGCTTCTGAAGGAGGAAGACGAAGACGGTGGTGGTGACATTGAGGATAATTCTGACATTGACGAAGTTGAAGAGCGTGCCATTGTTTCTGAAATGGAACATGACGAGTATAGCTACGAGGTTGATGACGATGACGGGGTTCGTGATATCACCTACAAAGATAGAGAATTGGAGGCTCCTGCCCCGCGAAGCTCTCCTCCAACACCCAATTATTATTCTTCTTCTGACTCAGAGGATCCGTTTAATGAGGACATTTTCTTTGAACCTGCAAAGAAAACTCCCGGGGTCATCACTTCTGGAAATTTACAAACGTCAGAGGACGACGACGATGACTCTTATTTATGGAAATACTTTTTCACGACAGATGAAGAAGATGGCACTGAGGAAGGGGCCAACGATAGCACTGTCCGTCGAAGCGATTCTGTGACCACATCGGGCGTTGCTGGTAGCTACGCCATAGCATACGATGAATCTACGGATGAAGATGAAAACTTGCCCCCTCCCTCAAATAAGAAAGTGGGCGGCCGCGCGCAAGAAATTCTGTCGGCTTCCAACATGGCGTCTCGTCCCCCTCTTCTTGCGTCATGGGTTATGCCTAGTGAAAAATCGGTTGGAATCATTGACGGTCTAACCACCAGAACTTTGAGTCCCCCTCCTGGTGCGTGCATGCCCAATAGTCATAATATGGTTACCCCGACGACGTCACGACGGCTGACAAATTCCAATAACAAGAAGAGGGCCAAAATCGGTGATCTTTTGGGGACTGAATCAGATGATGAACTTGAAGAGCTGGCTCTCGATGATTTCATCTATACTTCAGATTTAGAGGAACAGCAGAGTGGAATGGACTGGACAGAAAATTCTCACGACGACATTCCTTTATCTGCGTTTAGAAACAGACAGCAGTTTCCCCATCGCCGTATTTCTTTTTCGCATGTTAAAAGAACGCCTACCAAGGAAGTGGTTATCACTCCTGTTCGTCAAAGACGAAGAAAAAAGCAAAGAAAAGAAGATGTTCAACAAACCACTGATCTGATCGATGAGCTGGTTGAAATTGGCGCTCTGGCGCCCTTGTTTGATCTATAAGGTTATTTATATAAGCAGTTAGGCTACTAAAATTATAATACAAAACTACTACTTGAGTTGATAGAGAGGCTCGCATGCTAGCATTGTTCATGCACACAGGGTGCTCATTGAAAATTGAAAGACGTGTATTTCTCAGGTCTGCAGGCAATTCAAAGTTACAAGGTAGAGAGGTCCTGAAAATAATATATTATAAGATGAATTATTTTCTTAGCTAGAGATAAAAGTTTTATCGCAAATCCAATATAGTCATCTCAACGGATTTCCTTCATAGTAATGTGCCAATTACTGGAAAATGAATTCTTTTCTTTTCGTCGGTTGATTCGTGTACCGAGGGGTGCCTACAAGTTTCTTGCACGCACATCCACACTTATACCAAGGGTGTGAGTCTATTTGAAAGCTCTAACTGCGTCTTGACAGTATTGGCCAAATATGTTACCATTATCAAATCATGCAGATGATTGTTGAATAGTTGCTCAAGAGAGGCAGCAGAAAGGGACGGAGTAACAGCCAGGTTTCGCAAAAGATATTTACCAACCTCAGCATTGGATTCATCCTTTGATGCAGTTTCCACAAAGGCAGAAACCTTTTCTAATAGATCAAGAAGCTCACTGGTGGTAATTCTCAAAGTCTCAAAGTCGGAAACAATTGGAGCACTCCTGTCTGTATTATTTTTTGCGCCTGAGATCACAGCCATAGCAGAAGCCTCTGCATCAGTGCACTTTGAGTCGGTCTTTACTGGCACAAACATATACGAATCTGGATTCACCTTTCCTGGAACACCAATAGAAGAGGCAACGTACGCTTGAACGTTAATATCATTTGAAGAAGTAACATCAACAGCAAGATGAATAGGTGAGTAAGGGAAAATGCCTTCAGAAGGTTGAGCATACAAGTCTTGAATAGAACCTGAACTAGCGTCAAGTTCTCCAAAAGTTGAGAACCAGCCAACAACCACTTCCTGGGGGTGAGCCGAACGATAGAGCTTGAACATATCTCTATGATATTCCATAGCAACACCGAGTTTGCCATCAATAGTACCATATGCAACAGTGTAAGCTGACCTAATTTCAACTTCGAGACCATCGACAGATCTTACACCTAACAGAGTTCCGATCACCCTGTCTTGATCAGGCTTCTTTCTCATAGCGAGATCAAGAATCTGGAACAAAGCAGAAGCCTGAACAGTGACGGATGCAGGAGTGACAACTGGTCCAGAAACTGGTCTAGGGAAATGAAGCATTTTTTAATTGCAAAACTTAAGTTTTTTATGACAAGTTCAAAGTTTTTTCGCTCACGAATTTTTCAAGCCTCACTTGGTGATGAAATTAGATTGTAAATTCCCAGCCTTGTAACAGCAAATAGTTACTGTAATAGGAAACTGGTTAATATCTCTAGATTTATTATAGTCAATGTAAGTAGTAGAATTCTTTAGTTACCTTGTGACTGGGCGTCGTAGACCATTTAGTCAATTTCCAAATGGCAATTCAATATAAACTACAATATATTACAACACTACGTGACACAGTCAGCAGCTGATGCGCGTTGTTTTAACTTGAATACCTTATCTCAATACTCATTTCACTATCGCAGCAACGTGGAGTTTGTACTAGGAAAAGCAGCCTGAAGTTTAAAGTTATTATAACAGTTTCTGAATCCGTTAGTTGGCGCCTGATGGCTTTCTTTTGTGACACGAGCTACGTGGTCACGGAAATATCAAAGTGATGGGGAGATGATTTAATACAACAGGTTCAAATCTTAGTAGCTACAAATGCTTTGGCATACTGCTGTTAGCTTGTAAACTCATCAATTGCTATGATTCTCATAATATTGCAAAGATTAGTGAGCCTTGGCATTACGCCTTGTTCAAGCTGGCTAAACCAAGCTAGTGAGAAGCCACTTTGTTCTCTGGCTTTGGTTATCACAAAAGATAATTCTATCGCTTCCCACTGTACATCCAGCCATTGCGGATAGGAATCATAGCTTTTGCAAGATAATATGCAGTCGGAAACTAGCAACTCTCTCAATCCAACCCCGCAACCCCAATCTCATTCCACGATTAACATAGACGCCGAAGCAAGCAACGCGGTCAGCGGCGAAGATGCATCAAGACAGGAGAAGCATTCTGTAGAAAACAGTACGGAACAAAATTTAGAAAATGAAGCAATTGAAAATAGCAAGGTGACCTCGATTGAATCCTCCACATCTTCCACTCCTGGATCTTCTGAATCAGAAACCATGAATAGCCACCCATCCAAGTATGCTGGCCACGATAGAAAAGAGAAGGGGATAACTGATGCTGAATCCGTGATGGTGGTTCACTCGATGCCGCAGGAAGAACGTTTAAAAGGTGAGGAACAAGCGACAGTGCCTCAACACCTATCCACCACAAGCGCGGATGAGAATCGTATGGCAAATCGCCAGTTCAAAGCTATGGAATTAAATGAGAAACTTGTTGAGCAAAATATACGAATGGCTGAGCAGAACATTAAGATGACGGAGCAGAACGCCAAGTTGGTTGATAAGATGGTGTCAGCTCTTGAGCATCGAAATACCGTTCAGCCGAATTCTGTCATGACCTCAAGCAATACCCAGAACTCCGCTAGCCTCAATCACAATTCGCAAAGTATATTTTCCATCAAGTCACAAGGCCTTTACACAGAATCTCAGCATAATAAGGTATTATTTAGTGACACTCTTTCTGGACAAGCAAGCCCTTCTGTAGTGCTCAAACATCCCAGTGGTGGTTCGCAGAGTATTTTTGCAATCAAATCACAAAGCCTATATTCTGAAAATAAAACGGAATCCACGAGTCAGCAGGAAGTCACTGGTGTCCCCGGCGGCAGCGGGGTACTCAAAAGCAATACAAAAAGCATTTTTTCTATCAAATCTCAGAATGCTTTTGTTGATTCAAAATACCATCAAAGCTCTACTTCTGCATTAGCAGGAGACGATGGTGTAAATACAAATAAAACAGTGAGTGCCTCCACACCTGGTTTATTTTCCACCAAGTCTCAGAGAGCATTTGGACATGGTAATCTACCTACCTTCAACAAAAAATCGGCATCGTCAGCTCAGAGGAAACCAAGTATATTTTCCATCAAAGCCAAAGGTGCACTATCTGAAAATGAGCATAACAAATCAATTTTTTCAAAGCCCGATAATGAATATCATACCACTGCAAATAATGAAAATGAAAAGACGCTGACAAGAACAGATACTCGTAACAGTGATAGTGGCTTTTCATTCAAAAGGGCTCAAAGTATTCTAAAAATCAAGTCAAAAGGTGCATTTGCTAACAGAAATGCTACAGAGGAATATACGAAAGCAAATAGCTCTTATGAGGGACATGAAGGTAATAACTCTAATTCTACTTCAAAAGCCTCATTGATTGAACCGTCCCTTGGTTGTAAACCAGAAAATGACACTACCCTTACATTAAATGCTGAACTGACTGATACTATTGACAAATTTGAGTCAAAAGGTAACAAAGAAACAACTGCACAGATGGTACTGAGTGATGCAGTTGATGGTACCAAGGTCACCGGTGCCACTGATCATCTCAAGTCTGAAAATGTTGGTTTGATAAAAAGCATTGAACATTCAAACGATTGTGAGGTTGCTGAAACAAACTCAGAAGCTCGATACCCTGCGACAACTTTACCTACTGTAGAATTGTCTACACCAGGCATACACGTCAACACCACTGAGGAAGCCCAAGTCACAAAGACACCCTCGAAAGGTCCAGCAAGAAGGTCAGTAAACAGAAAGCCTGTTGGTGCAGGCAATGTAACCTCGAAACCTGTTGCAGATGATTCCGCAGTTGAACCTTGAGGACTCATTTTCAATTCCGCTTCTGTTGATTTATGTAAAGTTGAGTAAACCTAATTTTATTGATTTACTGCTACAGATGCTGCTAAGTTTGTGGGCTTTCTCGCTGAATGCCGCGGAACTATTCCACATCCTCTTCACTGATTCTCATGTATTAACGTGCGAATCTACGAAATTTAGTTCTTTTATTACGCTCAAAGAAGCTCGAAGAAATGGCTAGGATAATGCAGGAGTTCTTCGCCGTTAGAGTTCATTAAGCAGTTCTGGAACTTAAGCAGTCCTGGAACCCAGAATTTCGAAGTGATTAGGCAAGAACAAATTTGCAGCTAGCACTATCAATGCATTCACCAAATAGCGAAGCATGATTTCAGCAAAGAACAGCTTAAGCTAGTTTTCAACTATTTAGTACTCCCCATCCAAGTCCACGACCAAGCTATTTTTCATCCTGTCAACGGTTTTAGTTCCTTGAGGTCATCACAACGCGACGCCGCTGACTTTTTAATCATTTAAATGCTGCAGTAAAGATGATCAAACAAGAGATGAAAAGATAAGGAACGGGTAGATATAGAGCTTCTTCGTCTCTGGATGTTCCAGAGCCTCGTCTACATAGAGTGAAGTTTCATTCCTCCATATTCTGTAGGGAAATCTCTATCACAATTGATACTTGGATAACTATTGATTGTACTAGCCAGCAACAGAGACTAATGTTTGCCTTCACTGATTGATTTGCTTGTTGTAGCCTACATATCCGAATACACTATGAAAGCGCGCCTACTTTGTAAATCCCGATGAGTTCCGTTTTTGGCTAAAGCGTGAAAGATCAGTTTAAAGGCTTGACAACGAAACAAAATAGTTCTACTCTCCATACATAAAATATCATTTTATTTTAGTACCTAAAACCACTCTATTTTGCAATTGAGTAGCGCAAAGCTGTTTAATTCAAAAAATTGTTCTCAGGCGGTCAAATATGCGCAATGGTACTGTTTCGTTGTTGCATGTTGGTGGCAAACGGCGTGCAGGTAGTGGCAATCAGAACCCGTATTCCGACGACCCTATACCAACAACTGATCATCCAAGCGGGCGGCCAGGCCATATATAACGGGAGAGTTATCTCCGTCAAGGTCGCAACTATTTACTGTAAGCCACATGTTGGCTTTTAGTAGAGGGGCTTCCATCCTTTCCTCTAGGAATTTGAGCACATCTGCTAGACGTTTTGCATCAACTGCGCGGATTCAGAAGAAGGAAGCATCTTCCTTCAAATGGTTTAGAAGACTTGGGGTTTTTGCTGCAGTTGGATTCACAGCGTATGAGATTGATAAGTTTTTCAACGCATCTTCTGTCACACGTACTCTCAGATGTGTATATGTGCTGGGCACCGTCGGTCTTGACTACAAATACAACTATGGCGAGGGACAAGACATTGAAGCTATGCATGAGAAAAATGCTGAGAAACTCTATAACATGCTTTTGAAGAATAAAGGTTTATATATCAAGATGGGACAGGCTGTTGCTATCCAAGCGCAAGTGTTCCCAGAACCTTACAAAAGACGTTTTGCAATGTTGTACGATGCTGCTCCTCAGGATTCTTGGGACTCGGCCGCTGAAGTGTTCAAGTCAGCTATTGGTCAGAATCCAGACGATGTCTTTGCCCATATTGATCATGCCGCGGTAGCGTCAGCATCAATTGCTCAAGTGCACAAAGCTGTTCTTAAGTCCGGAGAGACGGTGGCTGTCAAAATCCAGCACCCAGATATCAACAAGCAGGTAGCCTACGATCTTGCAGCTTATAGATGGGCGATGTATTGTTATGAAAAATTTCTGTTCCACCTTCCGATATATTTCATTGCAGAGCATGTGTCTGAACGAATTCAACAGGAGGTTGACTTCCGCTGCGAGGCCAAGAACACTTTGTTTGCACGGTCATGGGCTTTGGAATCCAGCGAAGACATTTATGTTCCTAAAGTTTATGAGAAGTTTTCCTCTGACAGGGTGATGGTAAGTGAATGGATAGATGGTACTCCTCTCACAAATGTCAAGGAGATAAAAAAGAAGTTCAATAGCACCAAAGCCTTGTACACAATCACAAACGTATTTGCTAAGCAAATTTTCGAGTATGGAGGAGTTCATTGCGACCCTCATCCTGGTAATATCTTGCTACGCAAAATCAATGGTAGGCAACAAGTTGTTCTCATTGATCACGGTCTTTACATCTACGAAACGCCAAAATTTAGAAAGGAGTATTGTACATTGTGGAGAAGTATGCTGTCATTAGACAGTGCATCGTTGTTTGAGATTGCCAAGGCATGGGGAATCGGTGATTCTGAAATGTTTGCCTCGTCAGTGATGATGAGTAAGTACAAGGATAAAAAGGGCGTGGATGACGAATGGAATGAAGAACTGAAGAATGCGTCCAGATCTCGCGATTTGACGGAGGAAGAGAAGAAGAAGGAATTTGAAAGACAGGAGGAGATGAAAGAACGGTTCAAAAATTTCATCAAGGACACTACCAAGATTCCTCTGGAATTGATTTTCCTGGGAAGAGCCATCAGAATTCTGCAAGGCCTTAATCGTGAGTTTGGGTCTCCCGTCAATCGTGTAAAGATATTTGGAATTGAAGCTTCCAAGGCATTAACAGTGCATGAGCCAACCTGGTCAGGGTGGTTCCGACAATGGCGAAAGCATTTGGTTTTCAGAATTGTCTTGCTTGCATCTGACGTTTCATTCCTGTGGCTGAGAATTACTCAGTTTTTTGGCTCAACTAAAGGCTTAGAAGACGTGATTGATGCTCAGTTTCAAAAAGCAGGCGTTGAAGCTTCCCCTTCGGAAGATATGTTTGATAAAGAAAGCGAATAAATTAGAGTCACAGTGTATAAATATAGTTTATGAAATGGATAGAAACTTACTCAGCCCATTGCCTCCACAATGATTGAAACGTATACCAGCTGATGACTGACCTTACATCATTGGTGCAATTCAGAATTCGTCGCTTATGGCCGTCAAGCAATGACTACTCAGTTAATGAGTCTGGTTTGTATGGTAAGATGACAAACTTGACAAAGATCTGTTAACGCGATATTGTCAATGCTTCTTGTCTGTCCCGGCTGCATGCTTCTTTGTCACCTTTTGATCAGGTTGGGCCTTCAGGGCTCCTCCCTTTTTGTTGTCCTTGCTTTTCTTTCTCAATTCGATAACCTTTATACTCGCTTTTGGTAACCCGGTATGGCCTAGCCATGACAAATCAAGAACGGCAATACTGCTCGACATCTCAAAGATGCTTTCAGTCAGCTGGGACTTTTTCAAGGCCATAACGAATGTATCCTCGCTCGTGATATTGGAAAGCCTTGCCGACGAACCTTTTTTCAACGTTATTAATTGGCTTCTGCTGGTGGCACTCAGCATTGGCAAGTGCATTGTCAAAATAGCTGGCATATCTGACCTACAAACGCAAATTGCCTTGAACGGATCCTGTGGAGCTTCAGCAGAGGTATATGTAGATAATAAGTACGCCTGTGCTTGTTCCTCCAAATCTTTCATTACATTGTTGAACCCAAGACTCACATGCTTCAAAATCTCGGGTCTAGGGGGATCGGGTGGATTGGACCCGGCCTTTATCCACTCAAAAAATGGCTGCGCAGGTTTGAGCAGTCCAATTATTGCCTCAGATATTTCGCTTTCATTATCTACCTCCGGCCAGTTGATGTTGGCAAGTGGGTTTTCTAGAACTGCCTTTGTTTTGCTCATTTTTTCATGATGGGTTGAGCTTAAGTCCCGTCAACATTTTTTCGGGAAAGAAACGCACTTGCAGAAATCGTAGATGAATTTCCTATTTCGCTTCCGTGGCTGTTAGCATTGAACTACTGCAACATCTTATCCGACTTCATTGGAGTCTCGCCACAGATTTCATCGGTCAATGGGTTCGAGTGAGCAATTGTTGTCCCGCTTGAGCCTAGCTTTAGCCCATCTATATGCTACCTACCAAAGGCATGGTATTGACCAACAAATATATCTGGATTAGTAATCTGTGGAGCATCGTGGAGCTAGTGAAGAACCCGATATCTCCTGTATCGGAGAATCATACTCCCGCAGCGGCGTTTGATATCGTTCTAGATCCCGTCGTTTGATGCTTAAAATCCGAAATAAAGATTGCGGCTCAGAAATCCGGCTGTTAACAGGAGGAAAATTCCGGTGATAAGCTCATGAAGCGGCTCAGGCATTAATAAGGCACGATATGCGGCGAGCAATGCAGCGCTTAAACCCGAGGCAAAAATGTTATGTTGAGCCTTGGACTTTTATATAAAGCCATGTCTGATAGCCCGATTATCAATACTTGAAACTCGTAAGCATCAATCAAGAATGGAATTCGCAGATAAAATTTCCCTCATCACAGGTGGCACCAAAGGTATCGGTCTTGCAGTTGCCAAAAAACTCCATGCTAAGGGCGCTACAGTTTGCCTTGTTTATGGTTCCGATGAAGCAAGCGCTACTAGGGCTGCCCAAGAGCTCGCAAACAATCGCGTCTCTTTGATCAAAGCCGATCTCACAAATGTGGACAATTCCAAGACAATTGTCCAACAAGTGGTGTCCAAATACGGTCGGATCGATATTCTCATCAACAATGCTGCCGTGATGGAAAGTCTGACACTCGAGACTACCACACCTGAAGCGTTTGACAAATCATTTAACCTCAACGTCAAATCTCCTTGGTTCTTGACGCAGGCTGCTGTTCCCCACATGCCTGCTGGGTCGCACGTTCTTTTTGTTTCTACAAGTTTGACCCACCATTCGTTGGTTCTTCCAAATTACAGTCTTTACGTCGCTACAAAGGGAGCGATCGAGCAAATGGTGAGAACATTTGCCAAAGACCTTGCATCGAAAAACATTATCGTCAATGTTGTTTCTCCAGGTCCAACAGCCACCGATCTGTTTCTCGAGGGGAAAAGTGAACAGTTGCTTGAAAAATTGAAATCAATGAATCCATTCAACAAGTTCGGCACTCCAGAAGAAGTTGCCGACGCCTACCTATTCTTGGTTAGCCCAAATAACACCTGGGTATCCGGTCAGAATCTAAGAACAAACGGTGCTTTAGTTCTTTAAACTGCTGCCGTTCACACAGACAGCAATGCAAATAGATTGTATGTAATTTTAGATTTTTTGAGAAAATTTTATTTCTTCTTTGATAAAATACATTCATAATATTTAGAGGAAACTAAATCTCTTTGCCTATCAGTTGGCTTATGATTTGAACATTGTGAAGTAAGCGTTCATCTTGAAAATGACGACCAACAAGTTGGATGGTTGTTGGCATATCTTCAATTTTTTCTGGATCGTAAAGACGGTTGGCAATATTATGTGCTGCATGGTTTCCATCAGCAGCTTTACTGGCCTTTCCAATGGGCACAACGACAGCGGGGTAGTCCATCAGATTCCAAATAACTGTGTAGTGAGGTATGCCATATGTGTCATGAGGCATGGTTGTTGTAGCCGCAGACGGAGCAAGGATAATATCAAGCTGGTTTTTAACAAAAATTGAGTTGAAATAGTCCTGCAATTTTTCCTTTTTGACATTGTTTTCAAACAATTCAGCGTAATTTTTTTTGGCATCAGCAAAGGCTGGCAATGCTAAAGAGACGTAAGCATACAGAGGTGGTTCACCAGTTTTTCTGATTTCATTCTCCACATATCCCGAACAATCGAGGTTCATGAGCTGATAGGCCAGGTTTGAAATATCGTTAATGTTTGGGATGTTTCTGATGTATTTAATTGTATGACCACCAGCCTTGAGCTTGTTGACAGCTGTTTGAATAGCCGTTGCTACGGGTGGATGAACGGGTTCTGGGTCTGCTTCTTCAATGACGCCAATAATAAGTTTTTCAAATTCTTCTGATGCAGTAGATAGTCCAATCCATGGCGCAGGAATTACACCATGGTCATAATTGTAGGGCTTCGATTCACCCACAGTCTTCGCAAACAACATCAAGTCACGACTGGATCTACTCAGCGGTCCGGCCACGGAGAGAACACCGGGATTACCAGCTTTATCAGGGAGTTTCTTACGCCCATAAGGGATTCTTCTGGCTGATGGTCGGTAGCCGTAAATGCCGTTGCAATTTGCTGGAATCCTAATAGATCCACCAATATCCGTACCCACTCCTAGAGGAGATCCCCGCATTTTTATGAGAGCCCCTTCACCACCTGAGGAGCCTCCCGCGCTCATGGACAAGCGCTCTGGATTTAGTGTGCGTCCAAATATGTTGTTGATAGTGTCTACGCACATTAAGGTTGTGGGAACATTTGTTTTGACGTAAAGGACGGCACCAGCGTCCAGCAGTAGATCTACCAATGTGGAGTTTTCGTTGGCGGGGCCGTCATCTATGTAAGAAACGTACCCTATGGTTGAGTATTCGCCTTTGATGTTAAAGGAATCTTTGAGAGATATGGGCAAACCATGTAAAGGACCAATTGTCCTTCCGTTTGAAGCAAGAAAGGCATCACAGTACTTGGCACGCTCAAGCGCCTTGTCAATGAACATTTCTGTGCAGCATCGCACCAGCTGATTACAAATAGCGGCTCGTTTACAGAATGCCATCGTGACATTGTAAGACGACAGCTTCCCAGCAGCCATCAGATTCACTAATTCCGTTGCGTCGTAACTTTCAGTAATCTTGATTTCAGACGCAGAAAGTATACCACATGTCGATGGAATATGCATAACAGATTGGTCTGAATCATCATTCAAAGAATTCAAGATAGAATCCGACAATCGCCATTCCGGACGAATTCCTCTATGCGACCTTTCACGATGAGCTGTGGCCTTCGACTTCCAGTCGAGACCGGTCATCTAGTAAAACAAATACTGGCAGAGAGTATATCAATATTATAGTACTATACTACGTTGCAATGAAGTCTTGACACTGTCTGATGCCTTCAAAAGCTTCGCAGGAGCAGTTGCAAAAAGCAGATTGATAGATTGCTCGTAGGCGCTTTAAATACAACTAGGGGTGCTGGGAGTCAGCCGGCATGGAAACCGACGGCAAAAAGTTGTAGGTGGAAGAATGCAAGTCTTACTACCCGAGGGAATAGCATCGTTCTAGATCTGAGCTTTTTTGGCAAAAAAAATTGATCTCCCTTCAAGGATGTTGAGCTGCAGCTGTTCGGAGATCATTTTAAAAAAGTGAGCGCCGAGATACGCCCTTGCCGGATTGAAAAACAAACCATGTTGGGCCACGGTAGGGCGAGGCAGTCACTTGAAATTTCCAAGGCTAGGGAGCAAGTAGAGATTGAATGTGGGTTGCTAGAAGTTGACTGGGCATCTTATTCGGCGTTAAGCTGCGGAATTTGTCTGCATTGATCAGCGCTGGTGTTGCAGTTAGTGCGAACAAATGCGGTATGTTGGAGCGTCGGGAAGTGGGCCGTGCTGAGTCTGTCGGCCAAAAAACCCATGCGATGAGCAGACTAACCAGGTAGTAAATGCTGCCAGCATTTTCTCGTACATGTTGACGATCCTGCGCACGGACCCAAACGATTCTTCTCATGCTTGCCAGGTTAGTATGCTGGCCGACAGATTTAAGCTTTCCGTAAGGCACAAATGTCATAGGCGCATGCACATCTGCAGGGCTTTGTAGTTGCGGCATATATGAGCGGCTATTTCAAAGCTATAAGTGGTTAGAGTGATGTAGATAGTCTACAATGGGATGCTTTCAGTGTACCTGCTTGACACACAATGTGGCTCCGGATAATGATACTAGTAGTTCAAACATTGTGGCTGCGTACTCCACCTTGTACAATGTCTTGAGACAGTAAAATTTCTATGTTTCATTCTTCTTTTACAAGTCTCAGGTTACCACCGAGATAGGGGATAAACTGATCCAAGTAGTGAGCAAACCTTGCGCGGGCTCAAACAAAAGAGCAACCGGATGATGTTGGCCAGCAGGACAGCCAGAGGCACTTTTTTCACAAGCTCTTTTTATTTTCTTTTTCGTTCTCTGAGCTGTATATCCCTGCTAGATGTTTGCCAGAGACCACCAAGAACTCTCCGTCTGAAATACACGAGGCACTTTGTAGAATCTGTGTCGATTTCCCGCAACCATTGTTGCCAGGCGATTGTCAAGTACTATCCGAACCTGCTTTTACGTCTATTCTGGCCAACTTTTGTCCGAATGTTTTGACATTGCTCGCTACTGCAATCAGGGGTTGAATATACATCGTAGTGCATCATTGTACATTGTGACTATGCTGGCTATCTGCACCCAATACCGCCAACACTGTGGAGAACATTCCAAATAATGACAAGGGATTCTCCTATGACCAATCAGGATCGTATTTCCGGAGTGCAGAGTGAATTACATCACCGGGTGACAAGGAATGATGTGGTGAGCAACAATATTTGTACGCACATTTTTGCACACTTCTGTGTACCCGGCGTGTACCTATGTATCTTGGAACCTTCTGAGGTCAATAACAAAAATTGATTACTGTGTTCCATGAGCTGATTGCAGCGACGCTAAATGGTACTCATCTTTTTTCAGCCAAGATGGAATAATCGTAAAACTTCTTTCCCCGTATGCCGCCGCTAGCCTGAAGATTAGAAAGGCGGCATACTTGAATTGTGATTGGCTGTTCTTGGCGGCAAAACGGTTTTCCAACGTTGCGGGCCGTTGATCCATGGAGTAGCCTCTCAGCTCAGTGGTGTAGAGAAAGGCTCATTCTCTGTTGGTAGATCAACTATTGCTAGAACAACGGCTATTATTGCCGTCAAAAATTTATAGTTCCTTTAATGCAAGACCAACTAGACAGGGGTTTGTACACTGGAAACACCAATGAGCAGTGAATGCGTGCAGTTTTGCTATTTTAATTTTAAGTGGCAAATTATATTCTAACGTCATCATGCTGGAGCCTTTTCATCTAGACAGTGAAGAGAACAATGCTCCACTAAAGCATCGAAAAGTAAAACTCACACAACGTTAATATGTTTAATTGAGTTATCGAAACTAACGACAATCGCTATGAAAAATTGGCTCTGCCTAGTGTAGAAGCCCGACCAATATCGGGATGCAGTTATCACAAGTTCCGTTAGCTTGCATGATACGGCAATATCATCAGCTTTGCTTGTTCTATCAGCAGCAAGGACCTACTGTTGTAGCTTCTTTTTTTTCAATTCTAAACTCAGAAGTCTCTATATGGTTGACGCATAGTCGGTTACAAAATTTGA
Source organism: Limtongella incommunis (assembly GCA_003706695.3). Taxonomy (NCBI): domain Eukaryota; kingdom Fungi; phylum Ascomycota; class Dipodascomycetes; order Dipodascales; family Trichomonascaceae; genus Limtongella; species Limtongella incommunis. The sequence goes on from PPME03000023.1 coordinate 88,044, forward strand.
ACTTGGTGCTCGTAGTGCAACTGGTGGGAATCAGTGTTCAAAACATTCCATTTACAATGCTGAGCGATGCAGATTACAGGTATGTGACACTATGGGAAGCAAAAAGTACCTAACGAGGGTTGAGTGGACTTGAAAGCAATCGAAATGCTTTCCGAAGCGGCTCTTGCTAGGCAATATGATTTTGACATTTTATTCATAGCTCCAACCTGCCACAAAGTCTTTTGATAATGATAACAAGTCTTGGAGCGCGCTTTGCAATCATCGTTATATTCTATTATTGCTGAAGACTAGAATATCGGCTCCCGAACCAGCCGTAAGTAATTAGCCATATCAATCTTAACAAATAGAATAAGAACTTACAATTTTAAGCGGGACAATACATCACCCTGCATTACATGGAAATACAAGCCTATGTCGCGCGATTTTGAGATCCGTTGGTCCGCTCAAGGTTGTTTGCGACTTTATCTATAATGATTATTCTGTCCATGGCATTAATCACTAAGTATGGCTGCATTTAGAAGTAGTTAACCCATTCGGCAGCAAGTGATTTTTGAGGACGACTGCGTGGAAATCATCCAAGACATGGTAGCCGAATTGTTCTTGTTGGTGGGGCAACCAGCATAGTAACTAACAAATGCGGCAAAGTCTCAGGGGCAAAGTATTTCAAAGCATCGCTCCAGGAACGGGTTCCTGATGTTCATAAAGTAGGAAGGTGGAGATGTTTGTCCTTCATCGCGGTTTTGCGTACTTTATGGAACTCTCGCTTTTACAAAATAGTTGAAAGGTCTCCACCAAGTCAGAAGCATGAGTTGATATGGTAGTTTCTTGAGCAGACAATAACGTACTTTGATACACATAAGTCTGGAGCATTGATTTGGACCAGGCCGCATGATACTGTATAAAGTCTGCTTCTTTCCATGCAGTATGCGTTTTGGTTCTCCCGGTAGAACAGCAAACCACGCGTAAAAACGATATTAGGTCGTAGCCGCATAAAAAAGGCTCTTGTGAGAGCCTTTAGTATGCCTGTTCTTCAAGATCAAATACCCTGGTATATATCCAGTCCTACGTAAAGCCCTCATGAAATCTCGTGGTCCTTGCATAGATTCAGGTGAAATGTGAGTAGCCTACAAACGGAAAAATCATTTCTTTTAGACAGGCGTATAGTCTGCGGGCTCGCCAGTTAGAGTTCACTGTGAGCAATACGAGGATGGTGCTTCTCACAGCAACACACCAAGGGCAACCGATTATCTCATGGCTAACAAACGGTGTGCCAGCCCACTCAGTTGTTCATCAATAAAGACGTCGATTGAGAGAATAACAGTCAAACCGATGTTAATATATAGGCCAGATTGAGCTAAAAATGGTCGTTTTCAAACGGGAATCCCCACTAATCTTCACATTATACTGGAGTGTAAGGCGGTCTATTGCACTAAGGCAGGAAGCTCAGGCAGCTGTCTTAGTTTTTCCATTCTCCCAGAAAAGCGGTAGACAGCGGGTGACACTGCCACCTAAACGTTGGAGAATTGGGCTTAGTTCTTTAAGTGCATTTTCCTAACACAGACTAATTTTCATGGAATCGTCAATCCTGACTGTTTTTTACTCACGTGTAGAACAATCCTACAACCCTGCAGTGGAAGGTTCTGTACAATTCTGTGCAGCTACACGGTGGCCGAATCTCGATTCGATACATCTCGGGGCTTTCCCGCGGCGTTTCCGCAGGATTCCGCAGGGATTCCACATGAGTTCAATGGCATTCCATACAGGTTCACTCGCCTTTACCTAATATCTGGGAGTAAGGCGTTTGAGTGCTAAAACAAATGATCTCACAACTCTTTCTAGATGGGCTTTGCTTTTTTCACCAGCTTTTTATTTCCTTTTTCTGTTTTGATCATTCGGTGTGTCACTTGAGTGCAAAAGATAAGAGGGGACTCGCAATGTGAATGATTCAAACATGTATAGATTCAGAGTTTAGTAATGCTTTCATGATTATTTGCGGAAGTCTGAATGGTCGTGAATTCCAATCTGACGCTGTGTAGTTTGTAGAAGGTGACCTAAACCTTATTTATCAAGATCCTCACTTTGTTACGCAAATAATTTTGAGAACCTTCCATGCAGTGACGTGCATTGATTGTTCCTGTGGCTCTGTGGAGACTGTGAGTGAAACAGGCCACTATTGTGCACACCCAAGGGGAGCAAGCCATATAAAGCTGAGCCAGCCAGCGCTTGTGGTCTGCTCCGTCAACAACATCGATGAAAAAAGCCAGAACCGGTACTTTATCCCTTACGGTGTCGTCGATTCTCGGTCAACGAATTCCCATTGAGATATCCTCCAATGCTACTGTTCAGCAACTGAAGAGTGCCGTGTCTGTCAAAACACAAATTCCTACACAGCCTCTCAAACTAGTGTCATCGGGCATGGTTTTGGAAGATGGCAAAACGCTAAACGACTATTTACTAGATGATAAGTCGTGCATTCATTATTTATTTCAGCATTCAGAAAGACACCGGGGTTCGATTTTTTAGATCCTGAACATCCCCGATTATTACTAATCGGGACACAAACGTGTTCGTGGGAGCGGTTATTTTCGCTTCTAAGCTAGCTGAGCTCTCTGTTGAGTTCATCAGTGAACTCCTTCTTGTCGGCACCTAGAAAGGTCCTTGCCTAATAGCCTTTAATTTATTCATCGTACACTGTAATATTCATAAGAAGATCGAGAACGTTTGGCAAAATTGAACTTTAAAATTTGTTCTCGCTACCCATTTAGGAAATCCTAGCCGTCACTCCACCAGCCAGAACATCATAACAAACCTCAAACCTATTATATCTTGAGAAACTATAGTTGTGTAGTAAAATAGCGTTGCATAATAGAATCATTCCACACGCATATTTTATTGATACCCACTTACACTATCATTTCAATCAGCCTGTCAAATTAAGCCCTCAAAGTTTTTCCCGAGTAGGAAGGTGTTTGCTGCTTATCTCCAGGGTTTTTTTTATTTACATGTAACCTGCTTCTTTTTCAAAGCTGAGAAACTGCCCACTCAAAGTGGCAAAGTAATCTAACGGCATCCGAGTTTTAACACGCGTTTCGAGCTCTATCTTTCTACGTCCATTCTTTGCTCTACGACGATTCTTATCAACTTTCGTTCCAAGGTCGACACTCCCAGTTTGGAAATTTGTCTCGCCTGCTATCTACTGATAACTCTTGTCGTTTCTTCTTCCGCAGGCTTTGCTATTAATCTCAACTTCATCTCTGTGACTTGTGAGAGTACAATATCATACTCTTTTTACAATGCCATCGGAATCCTCGCCCCTCCTATCTCCTCGTTCCATCCCTATACCCATATCAGGATCCAGCCTCGATGATGGAAGCAATCCTCAGCCCTATCATGGTAGCCCAGGCTCAGTGACTAGAAACCAAGGCTTTTCAAATTCTTTCCGAAGGTCTTCCGTGGTGGTAGGTTCAATTGGTAGAGCTTCTCTTTTGGACTCATATGGCAGAAAACCAGCTCTTGATGATTCACCTGGACTCAAGCCAACAACTTCCAATGCCTCGGAAGTACATCGATTGGCTCGTGAACAGCAGGAGCTTCTCAGGGATAATTCTTTGGCTGTTCCCTCTTTTGAAAATGTAGGCCCCGCCGAAGAATACGAAGAGACTGAAGAGATATTTGCTAGGGCAGTAGCGGAGGGGAAAGTCACAACCTCAACTCTTAGAGAAGCTATAGTGCTCTCGAAATCTGCTGTTCCACTGACTATCACATTTTGCTTGCAATATTCGTTGACAGTTGCTTCTATTTTTTCAGTAGGACATCTTGGTAAATCTGAATTGGCTGCTGTTTCCCTTGCTGTTATGACGGCAAATATCACTGGCTTTGCCCTCATTCAGGGGCTGGCAACTTGTCTGGATACACTTTGTCCGCAGGCATTTGGAGCCGGCAAAAAAATGTTAGTGGGGGAATATTTTGTCAAGTGTACTGTTATGATCCTTTGCATTTTTATTCCCATTGCAATCTTTTGGACATTTTCAGCCCCTGCTCTATCTTTGATTGTTCCAGAACAGGAGTTGGTCCTCCTTGTCCAGGAGTATTTGAGGATTGTTGCTCTTGGTACTCCCGCTTATATTCTTTTTGAAACTGGTAAGCGCTATGTTCAGGCTCAAGGAATTTTCCATGCCTCAACCATTGTACTTCTCATTTGTGCTCCTCTCAATGCTATCCTCAATTATACATTAGTGTGGAATCCAACAATTGGAATGGGTTATGCAGGTGCACCGACTGCTGTCGTAATCACCGATTGGACGATGGTTCTTTTGCTATTTCTCTATGTTCGTTTTGTTGATGGCATGGAGTGCTGGGGCGGGTTACAACTGGAAAGCATTTTCAAGAACTGGTCTGCAATGTTCAACTTGGCTATCCCAGGTGTGATTATGATTGAGGCAGAATTTTTGGCCTTTGAAATTTTGACACTCATCTCTGCTTACTTTGGTACTGCTTCTTTGGCTGCACAGTCAGTTCTTTCAACCATCACCTCTCTTACTTATCAAATTCCTTTTGCCTTATCAATTGCTGGGGCTACCAGAATTGCCAACTTTGTTGGTGCTAGATTACCAGATTCTGCCAAGAAGGCTGCTTATGTTTCCATGGGAGCGTCATATTTGGTTGCTTTCTTCAACACAGGGATCCTATTTACTTTTAGGTACGATATTGGTGCATTATTTTCTAATGATGAAGACGTTATTGAACTTGTTGGTGGAGTACTACCTGTATGTGCTCTTTGCCAGCTTTTTGATTCTACTGGCTGTGTTGCGGGCGGAGCTTTGAGAGGTCAAGGAAGGCAAAGGATTGGTGGCTACCTAAATCTTTTTGCTTATTATGCTATTGCCTTACCGCTGGCTCTGGTTCTTGCGTTCACCTTAGACATGAAGCTAGAAGGTTTATGGACTGCGATTGGATTGGGATTGCTGATCATCATGATCGGTGAAACAGCAGCTGTTATGTTGTCGGACTGGCCGGCTATTATTAATGAAGCTCATGAACGCAACAAGGACGGAGTGACAGCTCTATCTGGTCACTAAATTTAGGCTCGATATGTGGATAGAAGGCAAGTGACAGAATATCATTTTAAAAATAATTAGTATGCAACGAACTCTTGTATATTTAACAGTGGATTGAAAAGCAAGCTTTATTTTATTGTTGTCAAAGGTTGGAGGTGCGCTTGTATTGTTAGGAAAAAACTCTCCAATTTCTTCCACAACAGCCAAAAAATGATAACTCTCCTGGTGACTGCCTAAACCATCAACCTCCGCAGGCCTCCCAAAATCCATTCTCCGTCATTGAACTTACAAAGTAATAGTTTTTGTCCAGTAACAGGGCATCTTCCTCCATTTTTCTCGTCTCCATTCTGTAAATGTCCATGGATACAAGAATAACAATAGACTATTCCTGTTTCAATTGCCGTCGGGTTGGTGATTGGTTTGCCACACAGAGGACAGAGAGAAGTATCCAGAATTTCATCAAATTTTAGCTCCTGGTGCTCTTTTTGAACTTCTTTGTAAGCAAGAGCTGAAGGTGGACTGAACACACTATCCACCGCTGGTTTCGACAATTGTCTGGCAAAGTCTGATGCAGACCACCACTCTAAGAATTTAAGGACGAACATGGAGGTAGGTAGAGCCAGTGAAAAAGCACCTGAAAAAACCTTTTTATAAAGGGCAGTATCAGAATGAGATGTGTCAGCAGCAGTCGCATCGTACTGAGAAATGCGTGCCAGTTTCAGACCCAGTAGGTATTCTGATAGGGAAGACCTAGTTTGACCAAACAAATAGCCCAAGCTGAATGCTAAAGAAAAGAACTGGTCTACAGCGTTGATGATAGGATAAAAATGGTAGATAAACATGTCGAACGCAAATCTTAGTCGTTTTTCTTTCGTATCTGCAGCCTCTCTATCTGCTCTTGTCGATCGTGCGAGATACCGAGCCGACAGTGACTCAAATCTCGCCTGTAGTTTTGTCTTTATATAAGGAACTCCAATAGCAAAGAAAAGAGCGCCCAAAATATGTCGTTTCGACAACCGTCTTGTTTGTTCGAATAGTTGTGGAGCTGAGTTCCTTGCCCTGGTGCCATCGGTGGCCAAAACTTGGGCTCGTTTGATGCCATAAAACTTTTCAGTCAGAGTTGCATTGAAGTTTTTGAGATGATAGTATTCTACCAGGGCCATTATAAGGGCATAAATTTCGTCAAACTTATTGGCAACTCGTAACAAGTACCGAGGATGTCGTTGGGCATAATATACAAGCACATATCTTAATGATGGAGATATCAAGTCATTTAACTGTCTTGCAGATATGAGCTCAAATATGGTGGGACTATCAGGATCGAGTGAAGATGCATCTAAAGCGTTGTAATAAGACATCTGGTTGATGGTGAGAGGAGAGAGAGTGACTGAAATTGTGGGGTAGAAAACCGCTGGAAAGAGAAGCAGCAACGCGCTGACTGCGCCAAATTCAGCAAAAAAGAGAGGTACTCTCAAATATTGCAGCGGAACAGCGAAGATAACCCTTTTCAAAATCGGTATTAATCAACAGTCATTTGATTGTGCTTGAACAATTCTATCAAGATTTCTCTTTCCTCAATGAACGCGGAAATGTATCTATATGGTTGTATCTTATCCAAACTGTAGAAGCGTAAAACTATGGAAACGTGTTTGCACAGGAGAAAGAAGCGTTACTAAGTGAGATTGATTTGCAAATCAAACAATTTAAAACATTTCAATATCAATCTTCTTATACTCACGGGCGATGTGCTTAAATGCTACACGGTTATCAAAAAAAATTCATTCAGCCGTGTGAGCTACTGCTAAATATTTTTGACATTGAACTCTTTCAAGAAAGTTTGACACAGAATAGTAAATGACTTTTGACGGACACTCAGATTCACAAATAAAATATGGAGATCTTGTTTTAGTTTGGATGACGAGATCTCAAATAAAGGGCATTGAACTCAAAAAAGGAGAAATTTTGAATACTAGATATGGCGCATTTCCTCACGATGAAATGGTCAAGCTCAAGTACGGTTCTCAAATGCCATCATTTTCAAGTAAAGGAGGTGGCTTTGTTCACTTATTAGCTCCAACTCCAGAGCTCTGGGCCATGACCCTATCTCATAGAACACAAATTGTTTACACTCCTGATGCCTCTTACATTGCGACAAGGTTAAGAATAAGACCGGGCTCGAGAGTTATTGAATCTGGAACTGGTTCTGCAGCATTGACACATGCTCTAGCTAGGTCAGTTTCGAGAAAGGGCCATGTATACACCTTTGAGTTCCATGAGCCTCGATTTTTAGAAGCAAAAAAGGAACTAGAAGAGCACAGCGTTTCTAATGTTACGATCTCCCACAGTGACGTGTGCGTTGAGGGATTTAGTTGCAAAGTGGACCATCCAATCAATGCAAATGCAGTGTTTCTTGATTTGCCATCTCCGTGGGCAGCAATTCCAAACTTGGAATCAGCAATTGACCGAACTCGACCAGTTTACTTGTGTACTTTTTCACCCTGCATTGAGCAAGTCATTAGAACAGTAGAGGTTATGAAACGTGAAGGATGGCAGAGAATAGAAATGGTTGAAGTTGCAGCAAAGAGATGGGAGGCTCATAAGGAGATGGTACGCACATTGGATCAAGCACTGGATGTTTTGAGGGATGTTAAGGTGCGTAGAGTTGAAGGTCTCAAGAAGCGCAAACGAGAGCTAGATGGAGAGTCGGAGATGGAAGGTGTCGATAATGAAAGCACAAAGCCATATAATCCATGGGGTAGAGGCCAGCATGTTCGGGAGGGAGACGAAAAGTTTCAGTGGAGAGACGTCTCTAAAGTGGAAACACCTATCAAGTCACACACAAGTTACTTAACATTTGCCATGAAACCGGTACCTTTTGAGAGTGAAGATCAAAATTGATTATGCATGTTCGATGCTTCACGCAGTGAAAGTTGGTTTTATACTCAACAGAAAGGGTATTCAAAGAAAATAATAGAAATAGGTGATATTTATATTGATTACAATTGAAAGATGCCGTCTCATCTTTGGTAATGAGCGACAATGCTTTCAAGGTTGTTCCCCAATTCCTCGGAGATCTGTGGCGATGCAAGAATTTTGAGCGACAGATTCTCCTGAAACACATCTAAGGAGAATAACATCTGGCAGCGATACTAGAAGACAATAGTTTTACAACTGTAGCCATATTTACAATCACAGAGTATTCATTTAAACACCTCATGCGCATATCCGGACATTCCCGAATAATCCAATTTGTCGACTGTGTCTTGCTCCTCCAACTCCAGACATCGCCACGCCACAGCCTCTCCTCCTTACCCAGCACTAGCCACTATTGCAACACTAGCCACTATTGCAACACTTGCCTTGATACAGCAGCTCAACTACCGCTCAACTATTCGCTTCTGCTCATTTTGGTTACTTTGAACTGAAGTTTCCATAGTGACGCTGAGAAACTGAGAGCAAGAGTGTAAAACAAGAAAGGCGCCGTTTATTCTATTTGACAATGTTTCGCTCATCAGAGCCATCAAGCCCTCTTGATGATGTTGTGATCAAAGCGACTTCAGAAACACTTACGCAGGAGAACTGGGAGTACATTATGGATGTTTGTGATCGTGTGAATGACGACCCAGAAGCAGGGGCTTCCAATGCTGTAATATCATTGATTAAACGGCTAAATCACAAGAATGCCAATGTTCAAATTTACGCACTGACGCTAGCAATGTCACTCGCTCAAAACTGCGGATCTAAAATGCACCGAGAGTTTGCTTCCAAGTCGTTCACTTCGTTGCTCCAAAAGATCGCCCTCGACAAAACAGTCCATCAAACTGTCAAGGTGAAGCTGATAGAGGTGATGCAGGAAATGAGTAAGCAGTTTGCATCTGATCCTTCTTTGCGACTTATGAGTGATGCGTTGAGTACTATTCAGCGTAAGAATCCCGATCTCGTTGAGGGTGCAAAACGGCAGCACCAAGTACAGAAGCCGTCCAAGCTGTATGAACAAGAACAGGAGGAGGCAGATTTGCGAGCTGCTTTGGAGTTGTCGCTGAAAGAATCGCAGGCACAGCAAACTTGGTCGCAACCAGCCACTCGAACAGAATATTACCAGGAGCCGTCGTCGCGGCAAGAGAGGAGATCCGAAGGTTACTATGAACAGCCCGCCAACAAGCAGCAGCAACGGCAAAATGGCGATCAGGTCTCGCACAACAAGCCACATCAGGAAACACAGCCTCCTGAAAAGAAGAAACCCAGCATCATACACAGAGTACGAGCTGTGTATGATCTGCAGGCTAGCGAGGCTGGTGAACTTTCTTTCAAGAAGGGAGATATCATCCAGGTGATAGAGTCTGTGTATAAAGATTGGTGGAGAGGATCCTTACGCGGTCAAGTAGGAATTTTCCCATTGAACTATGTTCAACCACTGCCTGATCCAACCCCAGCCGAAATTGCACGGGAAGCTCAAGAGGAGATTGCTGTTTTTGGACAGTCCCGCAACATTGAAAAGCTGTTGGCATTACTCAGCTCTACAGAGGCATCTACGAATGCCATTGCGATTGCTGAAAACGAGGAATTACAGAATCTGTATCATGTCACTGTTGCGGTGCGCCCGAAGTTGGTGAAGCTCATTGACAAGTATTCACAAAAGAAGGATGATCTTATTGCACTGAATGAAAAGTTCCTAACTGCCAGAAAGACCTACGATAACCTTATGGAAGAGTCACTTTCTCGGTATACTCGCCAGCAGCAACAACATCAGCAGCAGCAGATACCGCAGATGCCAAGTGTTCAGCAGTCTCAGTACTCTGCATATGGAGTCAAAAGGCAATCAGTTGCTCCCTATCCTGTTGATACACCCAGCACTCCCAGCCTGGGTGTGCCGAAGACTACGCCTTATCCTACCTCTCCACAAGTGACCGAAACTCAACAGCAGCCACCGAACTATTATTCTCAGCCTCCTGTAGAGTCTTATGGTCAAAACTCTGCTGCTCCTCAATCACCTTACCATCAGGACCCAGCAACTGCTGCAGGACATTCGCCTGTGAACATGTATGCGCAACCTCAAGTGTCAACATCGCCTGTTAACCCATATGCTAGAAACTCAGTTGCATCACAGGACTCTCAAACTCCGCAGGCTCCCTACACACTATCGAATTACAATCAATCATACCCTGAGGAGAATCAGTCTGCTGGATACCAGACCCATGCGTATCAGAATGCTTTCCAGAGCGAGCCAGCAAGAGCCGATTCATCGCTTGGGTACGCACCTTATTCTGCTGGCTCTCCGACTGCACAAGCCGATGTGACTGCTGTCCCTACAGCTCCACAATGGGCACCACCTGCTCCAAATGTATCTGCCCCAGCACCGCCAGTTGCTAGTGCTCCACCCCCACCAGTTGCTAGTGCGCCCGTCCCCCCCATTGCATCGTCAGCAGCACAAAGCATCCAGGCATATAATCCAGAAGAGCAGCTCGGCAATCGTGTCCCACAGGAGGCTGCTGCGTATCAGTAATTAAGCTACTTTTTAAGTTATTATTAAATATACACATCAATCATGGCTTGATATGGTATATTGCTTTTTTGGGAACGCGTTTGCTGCCTCAGTCGCTATCCTTACCCTGCCATACCTGGGGCTGGGTTCATCATTGCATAACGAGCCTGCACCAAGTCAACCACAATAATGTCTACGGCGCGACAACGAGAAGAACAAGTAAGTATTAAGGTGCAGCGGGGAACAACCAGTTTTGATGAGGTGCGATCCTGCGAATCACCAAAGTTCCCAAGGAGGGCCAACTAATCCAGAATGACCAACGACTTTTAGACCTTGCTGGCAAGATTACCTCTCTCAGAAATGTAACGAATGACATTCACGGCTATGCAGAGGAATCAGGTTTGATTGACTCAGCGTCAGAGACGATGGGAAATTTGTTTAATTCCCTGAAGGGCACCTCGTCAAGATTGACGAGGTCTATGCAAGCCGGACACCCGATTTTCAAAACCGCTGGCTTGATTCTTATTGCGTTTTTTGTTATTTATTCGTTGTCGAAATTGTTTTGATTACGATAAGAATAGTAGCAGTCATTATTTATTATTTCGTATCGAGTTTAGATCAGTAGTACTATTCATATGGAAGCAAATGCTCAATTATATGCAACCAACAATAGCGGGTCAGTGCAGTGGCAGCTGACGTTTGATGTTTCTTGCCGGCTATCAAGCATTCTTCATCCCGCTACCGTCTTCAATCTTTTTTCCTTTCATATCACTCGACCACGTCGTCTCCCCAAATCCGCCAATTGATGGGGTGTTACGTCCCATAAACCCACATCTTGCGATAGAGCGCACGATACCAACACTCCTCCACACTATGTCGACAAAAGACGCTCTTCAAGCGTTTATCAAAGATACTCCTCCTGGCGAGATTAGTGCTGTCCAAAATGATATTGCAAATATAACTGACTCTGCCCCTTTACAGGCTGCAACTCAGGAGGCAATTGCGGAGTTTCTGGAACAAGCCGTGATTCCTGTAAAGTTGCCAAATGGTAAACGAACTGTGGTCAGCAAATTCAATAGATCAGGCTTTAGCGGGGAGTATTTCTCAGATAATTCAACCTTCCGGGTGAAGTTTGAGAACGGCAATGATCGATTTGTGAATGGTTTGGCTGGTACCTCGAGTGCCCCGGCCCTCTCCTCCGCAGAGGAGTCCCTGAAGGAGTCGCTCAAAAAGTACGTGGCTGCACATTTTCCCTCCGAGTCTGCTTGCGACGTGTTTCCGCAGTCCGATGGATCCACAGCAGTGGTGATTGTGGACTATGGCTTTTCGCCAGAAAACATGTGGAATGGAAAGTGGGTTTCGCAATATATTGTCAACGGTGAAAGCGTGACGGGTGAAATATTGATAGATGTTCATTATTATGAAGATGGCAATGTAAGACTCAAAAGCAGCAAAAAGATTGAGGCTGACGGCCCAGCGATCTCAGCAATCTCTCAAGCAGAATCAGCGTTTCAAGCAGAGTTGAACAAATCACTGATAGGCTTGAACGAACACCAATTTAAGGCTCTGCGCAGACAGTTACCCGTCACCCGTTCAAAAGTCAACTGGGGCAAAGCTATTGGCAACTACAGGCTGGGAAAGGATATTGGCGGCCAGTAGAGCGTTACTGTAGGCTGTCACAAACACAATTTTTTGATTGCACCAAGCTGCTGTATGCATATTGTCGCTTGGTTACCTTAGTGTAGCTCTTTATGTCCTGAATGTATATGTAGCATCTTTCATTTGCAACAGACGATTGTTTTAGCAAGAAGAGTATAACAGTATAACATTTATTGAAGAAGCGGATCTTCCGCTTTGTATCGGAATCAACTATTCTGCAAACTGAATCAATCATTTACCTTCCACAACCTTTTGGCAACCGGACCATCCATCTCTTGCTAGCTGTCCTTGGGGCACACGCCCATTATTCTGACTGCGTCTTCAATACAAACTCAGCGAAGGGAATCCTGCCAACACTCGCTGGCCGTACAACGCAGGCAATAATTTCACGTTATCTTCACCCTCTGTCTCTCTCATTGCTTGGCATTGTGTTGCAATAATACTGCCTCGTATCGCTTACTGACCCTCACCATAAATAAAAGTGCTCTTACATTCCATCATCCCATCACGAAAACGTAAACGCAGTAGTTTTAAACAATGGAAATTGATGACGTGTTACTGAATCAACCCGTGGTATTTGATAATGGTTCGGGTACTATCAAGGCTGGTATTGCAGGAGAAGAGCAACCGCGTGTTTACTTTTCTTCCTTTGTGGGTCGCCCTAAACACACAAAAGTGATGGCAGGTGCGCTAGAAGGAGACACTTTTATAGGTCAGGAGGCTCAGAACCACCGGGGACTGCTAAAACTCAAGTACCCCTGCGAGCATGGGATTGTTACCGACTGGGATGACATGGAGAGAATCTGGAATCATGTCTACAATGAGGAGCTGAAGATCTTACCAGAGGAACATCCCGTTCTTCTTACCGAGCCACCTTTGAATCCGTGGACAAACCGAGAAAGAATTGCCCAAGTCTTTTTTGAAACATTCAATGTACCTGCGTTATACATTTCTCTGCAGGCCATTCTTTCCCTATACGCGTCGGGCATGACCACTGGTGTTGTTTTGGATGCAGGTGATGGAGTGACTCACTGTGTGCCCGTCTATGGTGGATATGCAATAACCCCAGCAATACAACGTGTTGATATTGCGGGCAGAGATGTCACAAATCAGTTACAATTGCTACTACGGCGAGCAGGCACTGACTTATCTACTTCTGCTGAGAAGGAGATTGTGAGAAACATCAAGGAAAAGGTTTGCTATGTTTCGTCAGATCCGGAGAAAGAGCAAAAAGAGTGGTTAAATGGACTTGATCAAGGCGAAATCTACAGATTACCGGACGGCAAAGATCTCAGGCTTGGAACTGAACGATTCAAGGCTCCAGAGATTTTGTTCACACCGTCGATCATCGGCTCAGAGGAAAAAGGTGTTCATACGCTGCTAGCGGATTCAATTGCGAGGGTCGATCTGGAACTTCGACCAAAGCTATATGAAACGATATATCTGTCGGGTGGCACAACACTTACTCGAGGATTCCCCGACCGACTACTTGCTGAACTCAAGTTGCTGGCAATGAAGAACACCAAGATCAAAATACATGCTCCTACTGATAGAAAGTATTCCACCTGGGTTGGTGGATCTATCCTAGCATCATTATCTACGTTCAAGAAAATGTGGTTGAGTGTTGATGATTGGCACGAAAATCCAGACGCGATCCATAGATGCGTTTGATACTTCATTGTATGCCTGTATTCAAAACGCACATCGTTGCATTCTGGTAATGTCACCACCGCTAACTATTTTTTTACAATCCTGACTTTGTCAGTGATTGTGAAATAATATGCATTAAATAATAAGCCGATTACATGGAATGACAAATGGAGCTATTCTTAAACTTCAGTTATCATCGATATTCGGGGGAAGAGGAAGAGACTCGAGAATACTTTCAGTGAGAATGGCCCGCAGTCGAAGTGACCGTTGCTCCGGCGTCTCCGTTTGAGTGTCGTCTGTATTTCCTCTCATTTCCTCCTGCACAGCAAAATCACCACGTCTGTTTTTCACAGGGGTATTATCTGCAGAGTAATAGGTGGTAGAACCAGTCGGCTCTACTGGCGAGCTGCAAATAAGAATATCATTTTCAGCATCGTCGCCAGAAGCGTCAAGTTGTATAGAGGAATAAATAGGGCATGAAGGGGATAGTGAAGATGAGATGCTTGTTTGCCGATCTTGAGACGACGGGACTGAGTGAGGAGGACTTAAGCAGGATGGTCTGGACTCGACAGCTGGTTTTGGATGGAGATTTGTGGCCAAAGCCTCGTGCCACTGGCTGCTCTCAATAACTGCACCTTCAGAAATCCTTGATGTGTGCCGCGTTACTTCTTTTGACATGCTTATGCTTGTATTTCTGGAGTCCGACACACTACTCTTGATGATCATTGAAGATATATTTTTTGAAGCGCAACCCCGCTTCCGACACGGGGATTCAGGAATTTCATCATCATCTGAGTCGGTATCCGGGAATTCAAAGTCTGGACTAGGAACGGTTGACTTGTTCACATTGTTCAAGCTGTATTTCGCTTTTGGCGTTTGGTTGGACAATTGAGATGTTCCTAAAGGCGACATCTGTCTCTTTATATTAACAGCAGTAAATCCTGACGTATTATTCAACTCATACTGTGTGTAAACTGGAGAAGACGAAGGAATTTCTACCCGTGATTTCTTCATCGAGGTCGGTGTGGTGACGACTGGAGATGCAGATTTTCCTCTCTTATGGGCATTGCTACTTTCATTGACACTTGCAGCCTGTTTTTTGCATGGTGAAGTATTTGGTGGCGAAGTAACACCGATTTGCTCTGATGCCATGGTTTGATTTGATTTTGCCGGAAAGTGGACGCGATTGGTAACGCGGTAAATTGGCGTTTCTTCATTAAAAAATTCTGATCACGTGAAATACCACATCCGTGATAATGGCTCAGTCTCTTGGAAGTAAGCAAGAAACTTAATAAATAGTTAGAGATTAACACAAAAGTTAGCACTACCCGCTAGCATTGGTATGAGCATTACTGCATGTGTAATGATATGTTTCTCTAACCAAGCTTGAATGAATATTAGTTTGATACTTGTGAGCAGTGTCCAGCTTGTCCAATCTTAGGGCTCTCCGAAATCTCTCAATCGAACGCGTAAAATGTTGTCATTGTGCAAAACAATAAGCTCCGATGTTAGGAGCATTTCTGCAATTGGCCGTTGACTTTCTGTCAATTGTCTGAATTCGGAAGATCCTTTAAGTAAGTCCTGAAGTAGCATTTGAATAACATTGTTGAAGTCTACGCTTTGCTGGTCGTCCTTGAATTTGATGGAACAGACTTTATCAATGACATACTTGAGGCTAGACTTAAGATCCAGTAGCTCATTATTTCGTTGACTCAACGCATCCGCTATGCGCAAAATGAATTCTTGTCCAGTTTCCTGTTCCTTTGATTGATAACTTTCGTTTTGTTTCCGTAGCTCATCGTTGAGGTTAGTCAGTTCAGAGACTAGTCGTTTCTCTCGCTCAATCAAACCTCGCAAATCGTACCTTCTCTGATTCAATTGTGACAAACGGCTTTCATGAACAGCAATAAGTTCTTGAATTTGACTTACTGAATTTATATGGCCAAACTTTGTAAGCTTAGGATCAAGAGCCAACGATGTTTTCATCGACCTAGAATAGCCAAATGAATAAAGTGCCTTCCTTTCTGAATCTTTCAACAAATCCATCTTGTCAGCCACTACCTGGTTGCCAATCTTGGATGAAAGGTGAGAAGCAATGATTTTTTCCAGCTTACTCACTTTATCTTTGAGGTACGCAATTTCTTGATCAATTTGAGTAGGTTGATCCAAATCTGAAGTATTTTGATTTAACTCTAATTGAGATGTGAGTAAATACAAGGGTTCATCGACATTGTCAAGTGCATAGTGCTTCTTAAGTGCTTCTTGATAAATATATTGCACATTTCTGTCCATTTCTGCGAACGACAAGATGATGATATGCTGCAGTGCAACAAAAAAATACGCGAGGTAGGAAATTTGTTATTGTCACAAAAAAAATATTCGGCCAGGATATTCAGTATACCGTACGATGAGGCTAAAATTATAGGGCTATAAAATAGTACATAGCCGAATTACAAGGCTCTAAATCGTCTTCATTTTTTTCTCCATTTGCTTTTTTTATCTGTTACATAATTTCACCGCTATTGCCGTGATCTCACTGCCTGTCACCTTCAGCACTACGGAAATTAATGTCGGTATTATATCTTAGTGAACATTTAAAAAGGATCAAAAGTGTCGCATTATCAGTAGAGGTTATCAATGGATATATCATAAAGCTGGTGATTACCAATGCGACCTCTGCTACTTTGTTTTATGCGACTGACGAGGGCGAAAAACAATCTTCTTTAATCAAACTGGCTGCAGAAGTCACTGTTCAAAGTGGAAATGAGTACGATGTACTAGAAAAAAAGTCAAGTACAATGTCTTTCAAGTTTCCCGCAAAACAAGTTAACGAATCAGTTTCATGGGGTCCTAAAGTTTCTTATCCTTGGACTGCCTCAGATTTAAAATTGTGTTTGAATTCTAAGCTTCGCGACGGTTCTGAAATAACTGTACTCTGCAAGAAATGTAAACGCAAAGTTCTCAATGATCATCCGTTTGTCTTGAAAGATCTCCCGTCTGATACATGGGCTGAAATGATGGATTTCTGGCACTGCCATAAACCCCATGATCATAATCATTCTGAGACTGCCAGGTCTTACAATCAATTGCTGCCAAAAGATAATACAATTTTAGTGGGTGCTAGTTACTTCCATGTTTTAAAAAAGGATACTACTTTGAATTTTCGCAATGAAATTGGCTTTTGTACTGGCTGCAATGAAGAGCTCGCAGTTTCTCAAAATGATGCAACTATAAAATTATGGAAGTGGAACGTATCAGTGCAGGGAAACGGAATAGTCTCGTGCTATCCGGACTATCTGTTCGTTTCCTGCATATTGGCTCAATTAGTGGATGCACATGCTATCTACTCATTTCTGCTCAACACTCGGGATAACGATACTAAAGAGCAACTACTGATTTGGGTTTTCAATCCTGCTATTTCATACACAACAACATCATCTATCGATCTAAAAGAGGGAATGAAAGTATTCTATAGTTACGACAGTGACGTGATTCCTGCACTGCAAAAAACAAGAGCAGATATTGAGGAAGTCATCCTACCAATCAAGATTATTCAAAGCGTCAAAAACTTCCTTATATCAAGTACTAACAATCAACCACACAATGCTAGAGCTCTTGGACAATGGAGATCCGGAATTATACCTATTTATTCGTAAACTACAATTGTCCCTGAAAAGCCTTTCTCAAAATCGGTGCAATCTGTTTACGACTATTTTCAGTTCTATGCATTTGATAGACTCTAACATTAGGTCCAACACTGCCCTGAGGGATCAATTGGAGTGGTGTGGAATATTCCTTTATGAAATTGTCCAGCTTTTTGTGAACCTCTTCACTGTCTGTATAGAAAGCCAAATATCTCACAAAGATGCCTTTCTTTTTAGAAGATGACATAACACAGTACAAATCAAGCTTCCGCTCCTTTGACCACTTTGCCATTTGTTCTCCTACATCAGGACGATTTTCAATCAGCCAAGGCATTGATTTGACGGTCGACGATATTCCAATTTTCAAACTACCATCATATTCCTTGTAGTCTTTACGAAGAATGTCGAATGCAGTAAGCATGGAAACATCTTTTTTCTTTTCGTTGAGTTCAGCATAAAGCCCTGTTATGACTGGGGCATCCTGGAGATGAGTTTGCAACAAGGCATATGTTTCCTTATCAGTTTCTTCTACCTTGGTGTTCATATCTGAGGTGTCCAATAACAGTGGCGCAAATCCCATTGTGACAAACTCTGGATCGGCTCCTAATATGGACTCAGCTTTCTGCGGATATTTTTGTATGAGATAATAGTTCAACACCAAAGCAGAACATGAGCCACACTGTTTCAGGACTCGTGGACCAACAAGATTGGTATAAACATGTTCATCCTCATGGTGATCAATTATTGCATAAACATTATCATTGAAACGTTTGGATAGTTCTGGCGTCAATCTATTCCAGTCTACCATGAACACAGAAGATGTGGGATACTGATCCAACTCATTGAGATATACTAACCAATCCTCGCTGATGCCGAGTTTTTGCAGAACAAAAACAATATCCTGACGAAGTTGTAAGTCCTCTTTTGATATGTTAATTAGTGGACTTACACAATCGAACGGAGGATTGTCAAGAGTAGAGCAAAGATACGAGGTCATAATGGAGGTGGTAAATGAATCCATATCACACGATTCATTTCCAGATACAAAAAGAACCCTTTTTGAGGTCTTTAACGACTGTTTCAAGCTACTCAAGAACTGTTTGATTGTCATTTTGAAACGAGAGATTGCTCAAAGTCAAAGGCAGCTGACAGCTCTTGCTCTGTACTGATCTGGTTGTGCATCAACGAGAGGGTAAATGTAAGGGCGGTTCTGTATCTTGAATCGCAAGATTGCCATCTAGAAAACATTCAAGCACGGCTGTGCAATTTTTTTTTTTCAGTGCAATCCGCCTCATGGGGAATATTTCAGTCAAAAAGTTTCCGTAGCGTAAATAGTCTGCAGTAAAACAACTGGAAATGGTAAAGTCATATCTTCGTTATGAAAACCTAAGCCAGTTTGGTATTGTGGCCTCAGGTAATTGTAACGTTGTTTGGTTGCCAGGATCGTCATCTGGGCGCGCGCTTGTTGGAGGACTAGAGGACGCTTTAGTATGGGATCTCAAGACTGGTTCTCTCGAGGGCCGATTGCATGATTCTTCATGTACAAATTGTGAAGTTACAAGAGTTGCTGTGGACAGTTCAATGTCAGAAATGATCGCAACAGGTCATTCTGACGGGTCTGTACGCGTATGGGACATCCATTCGTTCTCTCTTCTCTTTACCTTCAACGGTCATAAGTCGTCCATTACTGCTCTCAAATTTGATAGATCAGGTACAAAATTGTATTCAGCATCAAGAGATTGTAATGTTGTTGCATGGGACCTTGTTTCTGAAGTGGGTTTGTTCAGACTTAAGGGACACACTGGAGAGATAACTGGCATTGGTTTAATATCTGAGAGTAAAGTGCCAACAGATGAAAAAAATATTATGCGAGATGATATTATTGAAGATGATAAGTATTTGCTCTCGTGCTCTAAGGATGGGCTGATCAAATTGTGGGACTTGGAATCACAGCATTG
The DNA here is from genome assembly GCA_003706695.3 of Limtongella incommunis. Lineage (NCBI taxonomy): Eukaryota > Fungi > Ascomycota > Dipodascomycetes > Dipodascales > Trichomonascaceae > Limtongella > Limtongella incommunis. Next base: position 107,494 of record PPME03000023.1, read on the forward strand.
CGTGGAAACTCATGTTGCCAACAAGAGTGAGTGCTGGGCCCTTGATTTTAAACAAGATAGCATGATGGCTATTACCACAGGCAGTGGAAAAGATGTCAAAGTTTGGAAGATAAGTTTACGTGCTGAGGATGGCGAAAAAATTCATGAAGAAGGTACACTAATTAAACAAAGCTCGGATAGAGGTATTCACGTTCAATTCCATCCCACTCAAAATTATTTTGCAGTGGCTAATAGTGACAAAACTGTAGAGGTTTGGAAGCAAAGAACTGCCGAAGAAATCAAGAAAAAGCTAGCACGAAAGTCAAAAAAAGAGAAATCGAAAAAAGGTGGCAGTACTACTGATGTCTCTGAAGAATCTGGCCCCAAAGAAAATGATATTGACGTGATATACAATTCTGTTACGGTGTTCCGTTGTTCAGCTAGAATCAAATCGTTTGATTGGATGACAACGAAAAAGGTCGCTTTGGTTGCCAATTTGGCAAATAATTCTATAGAGTCTTACTCCATATCGTCTGCTGCGGTTGCATCTCGAAAGTATTTGGTAGACTTGCAAGGACACAGAAATGATATCAGGGCTCTTGCCATATCTTCTGATAATCAAATGGTTGCTACAGCGTCAAACGGTCTTTTGAAACTATGGAACATTCAGACTCACAAATGCATTAGAACATTTGAATGTGGATACGTGCTTTGTCTCAAATTTCTCCCTGGTGATTCTATCATAGTGGCTGGTACGAGAAATGGAACTATTGATTTGTATGATGTGCAATCATCTAGTCTTCTAGAAAGCATTGAAGATGCTCACAAGGGTGGTGCTGTCTGGTGTATGGATATTTCTCATGATGGAAAGTTCATAGTCACTGGAGGAGCTGATAAAGTCGTCAAATTCTGGGATTTCAGAGTGATTACTTCGGAAACTGGAGTCAGTTCTTTAAGACTCAAGCACACACGATCACTTGAGCTTGATGATGAGGTTTTGAGTGTGAAGCTCTCTACTCCGGTTCAACCTCGACCGTTTTCCAATGATGAAGGCTCAAAAGCTACGCAGCCATTAATTGCCTGCTCTCTTCTTGATAACACAGTGAAAGTATTTTTTGCAGATACCCTCAAGTTCTTTTTGTCGTTGTATGGGCACAAGCTTCCTGTTCTTTCGTTAGATATTTCTGATGATTCCAAGATTTTGGTCTCTTGTTCTGCGGACAAAAATGTGAAAATCTGGGGTCTCGATTTTGGTGATTGCCACAAGTCAATTTTTGCACACCAAGATGCAATTATGCAAGTTAAATTTGAACCCGGATCGCACAATTTTTTCACGTCCAGCAAAGATAGGCTACTAAAATATTGGGATGGAGACAAATTTGAGAATATCCAGAGACTTTCAGGTCACCACGGAGAGATTTGGGCAATGGACATTGCGTCTGATGGAACTTTTGTCGTCAGTGGATCTCATGATAAATCCATTAGAGTGTGGCAACAGACAGAAGACCAAGTATTTATTGAAGAGGAACGAGAAAAAGAGTTAGAAGAACTTTATGAATCAAACATGGTTGAAGACAATACTTTAGAAGTTTCCAGACCAGATGATGACGGAGAAGACGTTGAAATGGCCACGAAGGCTACAGTGGAGACTCTCAAAGCCGGTGAAAAAATAATGGAGGCTATTGACATCGCAATCGCTGAATTGGATCGCAATGCTAAACTGGCTGCCGATCCATCGGCCGAAGTACCTGCTGCAAATATTGTTCTCCAAACTTTGAATGTTTCGCCCGAAAAGCATGTTTTGAATATAGTTGAAAAAGTCAAACCCTCACAGCTATATGATGCACTGCTTGTATTTTCGTTCACAAAAATTTTGCAGCTTCTTCAACTTGTTGAAATTTGGGCCGAAAAGGCTTGGAATTGTCGCCTGATAACAAGAATTTTGACTTTTATTGTGCAGGTGCATCACAAGCAATTGATTTCTGTTCAAAGCAAAAGTGCGGACACGCTGATAAAAATTAAAGCAAGCTTACAAGCCAATTTAGACAGGGAAAGGTCACAAATTGGTTACAATGTGGCTGGATTATCATATGTCCTTCAAAACTGGCGCCTGAATCACAACAAGGAATTCTTTGATGAAGCCGAGTCCGCTAAAGACAAAGAAAGGCTCATGAAAAAGCGCGTATTTGGTAGTACAAGGTAGAAAATGTAGAATACTGAAAAAATGCATATCAATATTTGAGGCTCACATATATAGTTAGTTCATTAATACCCCCGATGTCTATCTTAGTACCTTAAATTCAAATTGAGTACACAATTGTACTCAGTTTCTTCGCACTCCTCCCCAACTAACTCCCGGGTTATGTCGAGTGCTTTCACCTTCATCCTCCTCTTCCTCTGCAATAGCTGAAGGTACACGAGCATGATGAACACGTCTGGTATCTGTCTCATCGTCATCATCGTCGTCGTCATCAGCATCGTCGATGAGTCCTAGCGCAGCTAGTCTTCGCCTCCTCTCTACCTCTGTCTCTTCACCATCGTCATCATCTTCGTCGCCCTCCTCACTTTCATCCTCTTCTTCATCATCATCATCGTCTTCATCTTCTTCCTCCTCATCATCTCTTTGACCCAAGAAATGTGCCTTTCCTGTCAGCTCTAGTCTTTTCTGTTTCAAGTTCTCGTCGCGTTCTAAACGTTGTTTCACGTCGCTATTTACAGCAGGGACCTCGGTCTTCACTTCTTGACCTTCCTTGGAACCGGTGGGTTTGAGCAAAAGATCTTTCAATCTCTTCTTCATCACATCTTCATCTATTACTCCTTGTTGGTCTTTGGGACCTCCTTCGGGAACCAGTTCAGGTGCTGCATCAGATAGATTTTTCTCGGGGTCGTGCTCGGAAGGTCCTCCAACCTGCTCTTCATCACCCTTTTTAGAACCCAAACCAACTAAAGAAAGAGTCTTATCAAGACCACTTTGAAGTGACTGAGTTATAGAACCTCTTCGAGCAACAGCACCAGGTGCATTGTGTCTGTTGACTCTGTATCGTTGGATAATTTCACCTTCATCATTTTCTACGATGATGTGGTCGCCAATTTGATAGGCAGTGATCCTATGGCCACCATGCGTATGACCCGCATGGCTAGTTCTGCGGCCAACCGTTGTCTGGTCATCACTGCTTTTGCGAGGTGACTTGGAGCGGGTGCGCACCGGTGCCGGTTTATTATTCATAGTTTCCGATGAGCCAGTTGTGGACTCTTCAGAAGACTTGGATGGGTGAGTAGCATCCTCTTCATCACCGTCAATCTTGGTCTGATGAACAACCTCTCCCTGGGAATTTTCAACAATAACGTTGTCACCCTCGACAAAGGTTGCCCCGCCATTGTTGATGCTTTCTTCTGCTATTTGTTCTCCTGGTCTTCTAATAACAGAGTCTGGTACTGTTCTGCCAGCACCTAGATCGATAGGCATAACTTCTGGACGCTCACGGTCACCACCTACCTTCTTCGATCTCTTTCTCTTCTTCATTCCACCTGCTGGTTTGGCAGTCTGCTTCTTCTTTTTGTTGCCTAGTTTCTTTTGAATAAATCCATCGTCAGTTTCCATTTTGTGGAACGATAGAACTCTACCCGACTCTGCTCTAGGCAGACGCGAAAGCCATGACTGGTTATTACCACCTGTTGTGTACGTCATGGTCAAAGTCATATTGTTGATGCGCTTACCAAGTGTGAAAACCGCAATCGACGAACCGTGCACAATAATGGATGCAATGATAAGAAAACACGAAATTGGCCAAATTGTGGCAACCGGATAGTAATTAGGAGTTCCTGGAGAAGGCAACTCTTTCAGTGGAGTGGGCTCGCCATGCTCAAGTTCTGCTCTGACCAAGATGGAAATAAACACAGCTCCAACACCCACTGGACCAAAATGGCCACAAAAGAGTGCTTCACGCCATGTGCGGATATCAGGAATCAATGGCTTCATTGCCATGACAATCGGAATACGACGAAACAACAGTACAAGAATCGCCAGTATGGTGAGTTTCCAAGCCGAAATACCTAATGCTGCAGAATTGAATTGATCCCATGGAACAATAGCTCCAAAGTATACGAAGAAAGACATATTGAGCAGTAAATCGATAACGTTCGAAACATCTGACTCCTCCGTCTTTCTAGCAAACCATCCATCCCAGGCAAAAGCTGCACCGGCTGAAAATGCTACCAGTAAATCATCGGTGCCAATAATTGATCCCACACCAGTGCAGAACAGTGCCAACACAAAGTAGAATACTAAGAATGACTCTCTATCAATGAGATTCTTTTTTTCAGCAAATTTGATTAAATGACGTCCAGAATATCCAATTATGGCTCCTAAGACACAGCCAAAAATACATTCATAAAGAATCGTCAAAACAATAAAATGAAATGCAATCTCTCCATGATGTCCTTTGTAGTTAATTAGAGCAATACCAAGGTAGGCAAATGGAAATGCCATTCCATCATTGCATCCAGATTCTGCGGAAAGCAAATTTCTTAAATGACCTGGCACTCGTTTTGCAAACTTGCCTTTACCAACAACAGCAGAAGCAAGAACTGGATCCGTTGCAGTTACACAAGCGGCAATGGCCAGCGCCTCCACCCATTTCAGAGTAGGAACGAGCTTCCACACAAAAACTGAGGTTAGCATCCAACCAAAAGTCATAACAGGGATCAGCAAAATGGTTACTGACAGCCAATGCTTGAGCATATATTTCTTTGGTAATTCAACAGCAACAGCAAAAATTTGAACTACCAGCACAATTCTGGAAACTTCAATTGTGATATAGTCAGAATTACCCCAGGTTGTAGGCGCAAACCAATTTAAACAGTGAGGTCCGACAATAAGACCAAAGATAGTCGCTACGGTTGCCTCACCAATGTAAAGTTTTTCTTTGACAAATAAAGATATTAAAGAGAAAACGGTTACGAAACCACCTATCAAGGCATAGGCCACATGTGCGTTATCAATCTGGGTTAGTACATCTGCCAAATAAAGTACACCTCCAAGGAATAAGTTGACCCCATCACAAGCTGCTGGAAGCCAATGATACACAAACTAAGCAACGGGTTATACGGTAAATCCAGTGTGATGAGGGATCGTTTGCCTGCTAAGCTTGAGAAGATTCCCACTTGCAGAGATGAGTGCTAGAGTTTACAAACTCATCGCACGAAAAGAATAGAACTTTTGCCTCGACTTTGTTCCACCGAAAGGGCAATGCGCACAAAGCGCTTGCAACGAGCTTCAAGTGGAAAGTCGATGGCGGCTCTGCAAAGGCAGCTTTGTGCGACTCTTTTACGCGCACCGTTGTCAACATTTGCAAGCGGTACCAGGCCCTCATTATGACCCGCGTCTATACTTACCCATAGCTGGTCCCATGCCATTTCAAAGTGATTACTTCAGTGAATGACGATAATCGGGATCAAATGGCTGGTGTCCAATAAATGTCAAAAACTTGGAGTATCGGTTTTGTGTGTATGTTGAGGCGGGATTTTCCTTGCCAATTTTTCTGTGTTTGAATCTCCAGGTGCTCGCTTCTAAGATAACCACTTCTGCAAGAAAACGCCTAACACCGCCAAGTTCAATTGCGCTGACCGCAGGCTTTTGGGATTTTTTTTTTGTAGGTGGAGGGGTGTTGCTGGCGGCGCAAGGGGGGTGGGGTGGGCG